>JAQZBX010076984.1:0-14339 GCA_029593785.1 Cabassous unicinctus | reverse complement strand
ACATAGTATATTTCTTCATGTCTTTATTTTCTCTCAGGAATGTTATATTGTTTCTTGCACATATATTGACTTTTTGACATCTCGTGAGAAGTTTATTGCTAAGTATTTGTCAATGCCATCAAGTAAGTAATTGAGAAAATGTTTTCTAATTGTTGCTTCAGACTACCTATCACATTTTGTAATCATAATATTATAAGCCAAATTTCCAGTTCCAAATATAATATCATAAATAACTTACTCGGAGAAAAAATTTAAAAGTACATATTTCTTCTACTACAAGAAGTCTTTCTCTGCCTTTATGGTAAATATAAGTCATTTTATATTCAAAGTACCCAAAGTGCTTAATGTTCCTCTTCACCCCTCCCCAGTGAAGTATATGAGAGACTAGGTGATGTTTTTCTCAAGATACACTGTCCCAGATGCCTTCAACAAATAAAAAGCTTTGGATTATATAGTGCTGTACCAAATCTTGTATTCGAAGGAAAACAACCTGAAAACATTGAAAAACAAACAAACAAAAGATACCTTGGATATTTGTTTCCTCAAGCAAGGCCTTATTAGATATAGATATTTCTAACGTGGATTTTCCTTTCATGAGACTTTCAGTTCTGACCCATCTCTCTCTCCTCCATTGGTCCACATGTAGTTCCTTCTTCAAATCTGAGGCCAATATCTTCTACATTCCCTTGTTGTAGAAACCCGTCACACTCAAAAAGGAAGAACTGCTCTTTAAAGTCTTCTAGTATTTTACAAACTTGAAGGAGTGGGAGTTTCAGTCCTGTGAACTTTACTGAAAGAATTCTACCAACACTGATATATAATCCCCTTGACTGAATTCTGTGGTCCAGATGGTTTCATTTTGTAACTCGTCTGTTATCTTACAAATACAATCTCTACCTTTCCTCAGAGATAACACTGTGTAATATCATTTTGGGTGACGATTCTTTGCCTTTAAATATGGGTTTTGCTCTCTCCTTCAGAAGCAGTAATCATGTAGATCCTCCATTATTTGAGACAGAGAAACATGTTTTTTCATGCCATAGGAAAACCCACATACATTATAGAAACAACTGTCCTAGCCACTTGTGGGTAAGCTTGTAAATTCCAAGGAATGTCGGTGCCAATTTGCATTAGAAAATTTTCGTGAGGGCATAAAGAGGATGCACTCACCAGTTAAACACATTCATAGACAAACTATTCCATGAATTTTTAAAGATTTCTGTCATTTATTCAATTATTCAACAAATAATCATTTGACCCTGCTTTATACCAGGCATTTTATTAGAATTTGGGAAAACAATGATAAGACAAAATGAATGTAATTCTTGCCTTCAAGAAGCTTGTGTTGCATGATAGGTAGGCAAAAATGCATGTTGCTATAAGAACTTTGAAAGAAGCAAACAGGGAGTTTAGATACTGGTAATGGACACTTAGTAAGTGTTTCTTCTTTTCCAGGCAGTCTTCTAAGTGCTTTACCTTATTAGCTTGTATAATTCCTACAATAACCCTCGGAGGTATTATTACCATCCCATTTTACAGAGCAGAAAACTGAGGGTCAGAAAGGATAAAGAAGTTGTTCACAACCACACAGTTATTAATGTCAGAGAAGATGTTAATAGTATGTTGTTTTACTGTAGAGTTGCAGCTCTTAATCATGATTCCATACTCCCTTTAATAAGACAAAAACCTGAGAGTGTTTTCTTTAGAGAAGGACAGGAAAAGAGAAGGTGAAATTTGAGCTGAGACCTGAGGGAAAAGAAGGAGTAAGCCTTGAGAAGAATAGGGGGAAAAATCAGGTAGATGAAACTGTAGGTAAGAGAAACTCCGATGGAAATAAATAGGTTGTGTTGAGAAAATTGGAACCCACCAATATGTTTGGAGAATTGTGAACAAAAGAGGAAAAAGATGGATCACACAAGGAACTTTTATGCTATGATGAGACGTTTGAATTTTATTCCAGCTGCAAAAGGAAGCTATTGAGTACTGAAAACCATTTTTATCTGCCAAACCTTGCTGTTCTTTTCAAGGTGTTTTGAAGTTTTTGGAATACTGTAAAAGAATGGTTAAAGATGAGACACTCCTTTAAAATATGACATCTGGTCACTCTATTCTTCACAGAAAATCAAATCAATATGATTTCACGTATTTTCAGGAAATGACACTTTAGATTGATATGTTTTCATTCATACATATTCCTCTTTTGTCTTGTGGCTTCTCATTGGAATATGTAGCCACATATAATTCTTGTTTCTCAATCAGACAGAAATGAACAGATGGAAGATCAAAGGAGCAGCTGAGCAGGGAATCTGGCAGAAATATGCAGCAGTTTATAGGTAGATGAATAAAAATTTGAGGGACTAGTGAAGAAAGAAATTTGGTAAAAATGATCCCTACTTTCCATCTTATGGATATTTAGATATTCTGTGATCTTTTCAGATAAGAATTGAAAGGTAGGTGGCTGGTTTTTCTACTAGAAGTTTTATTTTTTAGTAAGTATCTGGTGTGGTACCTTGTGGAAGACTGTGTTTATTTTGTAAGGAAGTAAAAAACAAAACCAAAAATAAGTAAACACATCTTTTATATAAAAAGTTACCATCTAGAAGTAAGCATGTGCCTTTCTGCTTGGGAACATATTATAAAAGGTGCTTCTCTTAATTAAGTCCATTCATCTCCAGGATCTAGTGGGATTTTCTACCAATGACACTACACAGTGAGAGCTTTTAAATGGGGGATCCGTTATATTCAAGATTCTACTTAGAATATTGAATCTGGATCTGACTAATCTCTTTCTGCTTTTATATATGCATCCCTCCTTTTCTTTATTCCATATTAAAAATTTAGCTCTTTTGAAATACTGTAAGCACCTAGGATAGGGTCATGTCTTAAATGTCTTGGTATTCTGGGGCGAGGTACAGTGCTTGCTAGATAGGAGATTCTCATTAAATGTTTGTTATGTGAATAATATGTGTGTTGCCTCTCCCTAGGCAATTTTAGTTATTTCTATGCAGTTTACCTATCTTGTATTTTTTATTAGACATTACAATATGTGACTAGGTGAGAATTTAAGATCAAAATGGAATGCAGATGGGGAAGAATATACCTTTGTCGTTTTAAAGAAAGGACTTTTCAATTCCCAATTAAAGACTTATTTTGTTTTCTTTCTAAAATCACATATAAATTAGAATTTTATTAAAATGCCTTTAAATATGTAACAAGAATACAGATGAATTATATCTTTTGAACTTTTGATGTAATAAATATACTTTTTTAATCCTTAAAAATTGATATGATACTGCATTCCTGGGGTAAACCCTACTTGATCATTTTTATTTATTTGATATCCTGGTAAATTGTTTTGAAAGCACATTATTTAGGACTTTTGTGTCTAAATCATTATGAGAAATCAGTCTATGGTTTTCTATTTTTGTGTGTGCATTTTAAACATGAAACAATTTTATAAGGATATTGTTTTCTTTAAAGAAAAATTTGGAAAACTGTCATTATTTTGCTGTGTTCTGAAAAATTTGCATATTCTGTAGGAATAATTTACTATTTGACATTTTGACTGACACTGCTTATAGAACTAAGTATGATAAATAGTTTGCTGATATTCTACTCTGATAACACTATCAATTTTCTACTTTAGTTTCACACTCAATATGAATCAATTTTGGTGCATTTAATCATATCTTACGAGTTTATCACTAGAATTTTCTAATTCATTAACTTGTTTTGAACATAAAATTTATGTGATTTATTTTCTTCTCTGTTTTTTTTACTTAAAAATTTGCATTTATGTTTTCTTTCTGCTATTCGTAATTAGATTTAGAAATGGTGCTTTTTGTTTGTTTTTTGTAAAGTCAACAATTTACTTTTGGGCTATTATTTATACCTTCTTTTCCTTAGGTTGTTTTTATTGTGTGTTTTTTATCTTCTAAAATTAAATTATATGTTAAATTGAAAGCATTTAACACTATGAACTTGCCTCTGACTAAAGCTTTGACCACACTTCACAACTTTCGGCACATGATAGTCTCAATCTATTTTCTAAAAATTGTCTAAAATTTTAGACTTTCAAAATTTTTACTTATTTTGAAAAGTTTAACTTTATTTTTGAAGTTGCTGAAATTTTTGTTATTATATTCTAGTTCTATTTCATCAAGACCAGAGAATGTACATACCTGCTGTCCTTGTTCCCTTCAATGTCCTAACTGGTCTTCTAAAAAGGAAGAATGGCATTTCAGGATTGGTTCATTCCCTATACATATCTGGGGAAGTAGTCACCTTTATCTATTTTATTTTTTCCATTTCATTAAGACCTCTGAACTTTAAAAGGGCATTGTCGTGGGAAAAAGAGCAAAGTCTTTAGCTTAGAAGCAGGGTTCATTTTGAAATTCCTTGTCTTCTAGTACCCTTCTTTCTGGATATTCCTTTGTAATAAATTAAGCTGTGCCTAGATGTTTTTATCTAAGCTGTATCCTGATTCTTCCTGTCTAATCTGATATGTGCTTCCATGGTTACTGTGAACTAGCTCCTGGCCCATTTCTAGATAGCCCTGTATTGTTGCTGATGTGACAAATGATCTAGAAAAAGTAGAGCTCCAAATTGTCCTGCTATACTCAAAAGACACTGTTTTGCACATTTTCGTTTAAGCCTCTATAAAGGATGCCAGCTGACTTCTCTCATATTCTGCTTCTGAATCCCATTCATAGTGTGATGTGGATGGTTGTTTCCAATGAGACCCTCATTGAAATTAAGTAATTATTATTTACCATGTCTTCTGTTTTATTAAAGTGCATAGACTATCCAGTGTTTCAGCAGAAGTAAAAGAAGCTATTTTATAATTATTGCTTTAACCTAAAAAAAATCAATATGAAGTGATAAAGAGAGCAACATTTATTTCAGAACAGAATATATTTTTTTCAAGACTTAAAAGTGAATCAATGATAATTTGCAACTGAAAACTAAGAGTTCTGACAGCCTGGTTGGTTTCTAACTAGCTGACCTTCAGCCCCAGTTTAAAAAACCCACAGAAAACTTTCTTTAGACTGCCATGAGTTTAAATGTAATCAAGTATATTGTTGTCAGTGCACACCAGTTCTACAGATTACTTACTAAATAAATGATTACAAAGCAAGGCTTATTTTTTCATGTTTACAGAATGGGTTAAAAGTGGAAGAGGAACATGTGTGGAAATGAAAATGAAAATGCCACTCAAAAACCATGCTTTCACAAAGGAGGCCAAGTTAAATGTTGGATTTTAATAGCATACTGCTAATTATGCTTTTCTTTCTGTCTTCTACCACTATGTGCTTACACATCTCATATAAGAAATGGAACTTTTGACATTTACTAATATTTTGAAGTATTAAACCATAATTAGTCTTTGGAAAGCACAATTGTCAGTAATAAAAAGCTGCTACACTTCTCTACTGTGAAGACCTGTTTTAAGCAGCAAGCAGGACACTAGGTCTTAGCTCTTCTTGTGCATCAGTTGAATTAGAATGTTTTAATATGTTAATTATTTATCATTTTAAATTATGCATCCTCTAAAAACCAGAAAAACATGTAACCTATAATTTATTATTCATTTAGCAAGAAAACTTACCTTCATATGGCTCTTTCTTTTCTAGGTACTGAATTTCAGGTTTAATGTAAAACTTCGTAGACATGTGGCTTCAAGTATGATATAGTAAAATTCAGTCCAGTTATTTAAAAAATAACCACACACTTATATAACCTTGATCATTTGTTCTCTGTGCAATTTTATCACTTTATTTGCCTTCATGATGTTCTAGGCCCACAACAGTAGGGACAAATAATTTTATTTTTTCACAGTTTCTGTAAAATAATAAATGCACTGGAGCTTGGACAAGTGCATTAAATTTGTAGCAAGTGGAGGTGAGTGGAGGGTCTTTATAAAAAAATATGTAATTAAGTAGCACTATGATTACTTCTGATATACAGGATCTACATTCTTCTCCATCTGCAGTTTGCACTGGAGGGAACGATGTAACTAGAAAACATTAAAACCTCTATTTAATATCCTACAAAAAAGGAAATTAACTATCCATCCAATTACTTAGCAAATTAACAGGACAAACTTAGCATTAATTGCTAATGTGTATATTAGTGATTGTCCGAAGAAGGAAGTCATAAACACACCTACAAACAATAAGTGCCTCCCTAGTCCAAAAGTTTGTATTAGTTGCGAGTATTTATCCAAAAAGTTCAGAGGCAAAACAGAAACTTTCATAAAATGACCCCTTTATTGCCTAGAATGAAGAGTCCAGAATGTGCAAATAATCTCATCAGTTACATAGAACAAAGAGTCCAAAAGAGCGGGGGAAGAAGTCCTATCACAGGCTTTCTCCTAGGAGATGGTAAAATGCTCCGGGCCAGAGTCTATAGATGGCAGCTCAGCATACCCCACTTCGTGCCAGAGAAGAGAGAAAAATCTACCCTCCTTGAGTGTTGTTTTTATCAGCCTCAGAGGTTGGAGGGGACTCTGCCACTGAGAATTCCTGTTCTGAAAAGCATCTGGGCTGCTTGTTCCTGGTTTCCACGTTTAAGATCTGGCTGGGTTTTTCTTTTAACTTAACATTTCGCCCAGGTTGTGGGATGGCACACAATGGAAAAGTTGTTGAGGGCAGGAAAGGCTTGAGGAGTGCCAGGTAGTGTGCATCTGTGACTCCCCCAGACAAGGAGGTGGGGTAGGTGAGGTCTGGGTGATGGCCACTTAGCATATGTCTGTGACTTCCCTAACACTGCCCTCAAGCACAAAATGCCCACCAGCTGCTCCACCTAAGGCTCCACACAATTTCTGAATGTCCCCTCAATCTCCCTGTCAGTTCTAAAAATAGCAGTTGAGCACAGAACCACACTCACAATAAGGTGTCTATTTCCATTGCTATTTGCGCATTCGTACTCTATCAAATAATCTTTATTAATAATAAAGATTAATAATAATTTGGTAATAGATGATTTGCTTATTATATGCCAGGCACATACAGACTGAGGAATTTAAATGCCATAAGCTTATTTCTCATTATGACAATTCAGTGAAGTAGTAACTATTTTTTTTTAAAGCTTTATTTATTTATTTATTTATCCCCCCCTTGCTGCTCGTGTTTGCTGTGTCCACTCGCTGCGTGTTTTTTCTGTCTTCTTATCTTCCCCTTGCTGTGAGGTCTTGCTGCATCAGCCCACCGCACCACGCGGGCCGGCCTGCCCTCACAAGGAGGCCCGGGAAGCGAACCCGGGGTCTCCCATATGGTAAACGGGAGCTCTATCGATTGAGCCACACCCGCTTCCCAGTAGTAACTATTATTATGCCCATTTTGCAGGTGAGAAAACTGAGGCTTAGAGCATTTAAGTTATTTCTCCAAGAGCACAAAACAGCATGAAACAGAGGAAGAATGCTGGACAAGACTATTTACAAAGCTCTTGCATTTAAAACCATGACTTTGTCAAAGGAAATTCCTTTCTGAGTACAAATATAAGTGTTCTTTGTCCTTCTGCCTTGGGCCCTCCATCCTTCAGAACCTACTGCCCAAGTTTCATTTGCTAATGTTGTCCACAGTGCACCTCATTTAGTCAATTAGTGCCTTTATCACTTGTTACCGGATGACCACCACATCCCATCACATATTCCGCAGCGGTGGCAACCTAGATGTGCTAGCATAGAACCAAGCACAGAGTAATAAAGGAGACATTTGTATGTGTTTATCTTTTTTATTTTTAATTTTTGATATATAAAGTCTCTTCTGACCATTATATTGATACCTAGCAATATTATCTACCATGAGAAGATTTGATATTTTGACGTTTTTATTAATTAAACCAGTGTTGTTAAATACCAACTGTGTGACATACATCCTTCTGGAACTGGAGATTAAAGAAAAATATGTTATAGATCACAATGAAGTGATGATCATTGTGATCATCATAGGTAAATGATTATCAAATATTGAATAGGTGTGATAATAGACATAAGCAAAACAGTAGATGATCACAGTAGAGAAAGCAATTAATTCTTCTTAGAGAAGACATCAAAGTATAAGTGAATATTTTATTTAGACCTCAAAGGATGTACAGTGGGTGTGGTGGTTTCAAGCTGTATGTACCCCAGAAAAACACATTTTTAAATCTAATTCATTCTGGTGGGTTCATTGTAAGTAGGACCTTTTGATGAGGCTACTTCACTTAAGGTGTGACCCACCTCATTCAGGATG
This sequence comes from Cabassous unicinctus, assembly GCA_029593785.1. Taxonomy (NCBI): domain Eukaryota; kingdom Metazoa; phylum Chordata; class Mammalia; order Cingulata; family Chlamyphoridae; genus Cabassous; species Cabassous unicinctus. The sequence goes on along the minus strand of JAQZBX010076984.1, from coordinate 6,105 downwards.
GTTCTTCATCCTAATACTGGAGTCCTTTATAAATGGAATGAATACAGTGAGTGAGAGAGGAGAGAGAAAGAGAGAGAGAGAGAGAGAGAAAGGAGAAAGCCATAGAAGCAAGAAGCTGAAATCAACAAACCCCAGAAGAGAAGGGAGAGACCAGCAGATGCTGCCATGTGCCTTGCCATGTAACAGAGGAGCCAAGTATTGCTAACAGCCAGTCCTCAGGGAGAAATCATTGCCTGATAATATCTCAATTTGGACATTTTCCAGTTTCAAAACTTTGAGTGAATAAATTCTCATTATTTAAGCCAAGCCATTTCATGGTATTTACTTTAAGCAGCCTAGGGAACTGAAACAGTGGTAAATCACAGGGTAAAATTGGGAATAATCTAAGTGTTGTAGTCAGCTAGGATGTCCCCAAAAGATCCTCACCTTTTGGCACTCACTCACTCATGTAATTCTGTTCCCTTGAGAGTGCGTTATACTCATTGATGTGCTTCTAATGAATAAAGGAACTGCTGAATTGATGGGATGTCACTTCTGAGATTGGATTATACAAAGATTGTGGCACTCATCTTGGGTGCTCTCTCTCTCTCACACACACACACACACACTCTCACTCTCACTCAAACTTTCTTACAGATCTATTGAGCTGGTGAAAGAAAGCTGCCATGTTGCACATAGCTGTATGGAGAGGCCCCTAAACTGTGGTGAGGAATTGAGTGCTTCAGTTGAACGTCTTGAAGAACTGAAGCTCACTAAGTGAGTGGGCTTAGAACTGAATCCTCCACCCCAGTTGAGTCTTCAGATGTGTTCACTGCCCTGGTCAACAATAGACTGTAACCTCATGAGAGTTTTGAGCAGAGGTGCCCAGTTAAATTGTGTCCAGGTTTCTGACCCACAGAAATCATGAGATAAGAAACACTTGTCATTATAAGCTGCTAAGTTTTGGAGTACTTTGTTACAAAGCAGTAGGTATCAAAAACACCAGGTAAGAGAGATTATGGAATATGTAAAGACAAGGAGGCTAGGCTGCTAGAAACTCATATAACTCTATAAATAGACCTGTCATCATCATAATATCTGCAAAAGGTGATGGTCCAATGTTCTTTTAGATTGGTTTCCCTTCCTCGAAGAATTGTCTACTATCTTTTGTACCATTTATGAAACATTCAGCAAATAAACTCTTTTTCCCTTGAAATATTTGTAGTGAATGATGTGGTCATGTATTAAATGGCCAGTGTCAACGTTCTACAAAATTTCCTTTAAGAAAAGTAATATTTTATGGAACATCTACTTAAATTACCTTTACTGCTTAGAAAATCAAGATTTTACCCCCAACATCTTCCTCTTAAAAATCTCCCCAATAAGAGAGCATTAGAATGTTACCTTTGCCAACATTCTCTCTCTACCATCATTTCTTATTATGAAAGATAATAATCACACCTTAAAATCTAGGACAATATTCCCTGTAGCATAAATCATTACAATATTAGACCTTAATATTTATTGCCTATTCTGTATAGTGCTGCTGACAGTTCTGTTAATGCTTCGCTTAGCAAGTCAAAAAGTGATACCTCAGTACTATATAGTACTAGAAAAGATTGAGAATACTCTTTGTACACAAATCAGCTGAAAGCATAACTTATCTGTTATAGCACAGGAAGATTAAACACATGGCCGTAAAAATCCCTGCAATCATGGTAACTGTAGTTGAGGTTGCCTCTATTGCTTTTAATAAATCCTTTAAGTATGCTTTCAATCTCTCAACAATTCCTGACAGAGCTTGTGTGCTGTTGTTGTGAATCTGCCTACCTCTAAAGTCCTGATGGTGAATATTTCATGTGGCTTATCACTTCTCTGTGTCCCTGGTTTAGGAGAAGCTAGTGTACTGTTTGCTAGTGTTCCTTAATACCTTCTAGTCAAAGATGGCTTTGTACTTCTAGCCCTTAGCCACCTAATTTCCTGTTTCAGAAGATAAAAATTTTATTTTTGCAAATTATGAATGAGGTGATCATATTTCACAAAATTTAAGGCCATGGACCATTAACTGAGTCACTCTGAGAACTTGTCATTTTATACCCATATGTACGCAACAGGAAAGGAGAGGTTTGTTGTATTGTATCACCACAAAAGAGCTCTCATAAACTCCATATGAAAACTTCATTTAAGCAGGAATAAGGCAAAAAAAATCACCATAAAAATTAATCTTTTTGAAAAGAAATTAAAGGTTTTCTGATATTTAAGTTTGGATTTCAAGTAATTATTTTAATTTCTCTTTATTCCTGATATCCCTGGTGTCAAGCAGAAAATTATCACAAACCACATTAAGATAGTATTAATAGATGGGTTTTATTTTTCAAGTATGTACATCCCTTTGATGCTGATTTACAAGATTAGGCAAAATATCAACATGGGAACACTCAGAAGAAATGGACTTACTAGGATATGTCTCTTACTGGGTGTAACCGTTGTTGGCCAATTTGATGTAATTATGAATTCCAAAAATATAATTGAATCATGCTTGTAAACTGATCTGTTAATCTGGGCATGATTAGGTTATGATTAGGGTGTTGAGCCCCACCCCTTGGTGGGGCGGGAGTCAAATATAAAAGGCATGACAAGAACAGTTTTGGGTAGCAGTCTTTTGAGAAGCAGTTTTGATGTTGGAAAGAAGGCCCCAGGAGAAGAGAAGCAAGCCATTCGCCTGATCGTCTACAGCTGACCTTGTGGAGGAAACAGGAGCTATGCCTGGAGAGAAATGCAGCCCCAGGAAGAGAGGAACCCCAGAAGCCTGAACCCTGGAAACGCTGGCAGCTGTCTTGCTCTAACATGTGATAATGGACTGTGGTGAGAGAAGAAACTTACCACTTTATGGCCTGGTAACTGTGGACTTCTACCCCAAATAAATATCCTTTATAAAGACCAACCCATTTTTGGTATTTCACATTAGCACCCCTTTGGCTGACTAATACACTGGGTATTCCAAGAGAGTGAATTTTACCCTGGTGTGTTGGACATTAACTCTGATTTTTATTGTTGGGTTAGGACTTGACATTTCCTGGTGAAACTTAAGGCATGAAAGGTAAACAAAATAATTGCCCAAATGTCTGGTAATTTGTCATTGTAAAAGGTAAACAAAATAATTGCCCAGATGTCTGGTAAAGTCATTGTAAAAGTCACCACACCTAGAAAAGTAAGAATACCAATTCTTAAACTTAGAGTCTTTGCCCATGGGGCCATACAACTGACCTGAGATATAAATGTGTTTGCAAATATCTAGGCTGATCACAATACCAGCTGGAGAACTAAGGCCCTCAGTGTCCAAGATGTTTCTGGTTTCTTTAATTAACAATCTTAGTCCATCCCCTATGATCTAGTCCCATGTCAATTTCATTAGCATGTAGCTTTTCTCATTATAACCTCACTACTATTAAGAAGAGATTTCATTGCCAGGAGACCAATGGAATGCCTCTTTAGTCAGGCTTAGTCAGACGCTCTGTTCCTTTTCATTGAACACCAACTGGATGCCTGTTCTTCAGATTGTTGCACTCCGCAGTCTCCTCCTCTTTATTTCTTCAGTTTCTCTTTGTGTTTCACTGACTTATGCATTTTATATCTAGAAATTATACCTATTATATTTCTTTCAGCTGATATATTCTATTTCTGATAATTAATATCCAACAATGGGCATTCTATATGGAGAGGTCTTAAATTACTTTATGTAATTTGATTTGCTGCTGATTATATAGATATCATAAAATATGCAGATTTAGACAATGCATTAAACTTGCATGGCAGGAAAGATTTGACAGAACCTTGGACTTGTGTTCAGATTATAGGACAGAGTACAGCTACCCCAAAGAGGGTTCTTGGTGGTGGTTCCCTTTACTAAAAATTGCAGAACATTTATTAAAAATCTTCATCAACAGCACAGAAATATATATCTGAATGAGGTTAAAAGGGAAAATGTTAGATTGTATATATGGTAGCAAAATAAACATTTTAAAACATCCGTGGAGCTGCACTATACAAGCAGTGAACCCTAAGTTAAACTATGGACTATAGTTAATATTACAATCATAAAAATGTGCTTCCATCAGTTGTAGCAAATGTTCCACACAAATGCAAAGTGTTAATAATAGGGTGATGTATGGGAATCCTGTATTTTATGCATGATTGTTCTTTGTTTTTTAAAAGATTTATTTATTTTTATTTATTTATCTCCTCTTTGCTGCTTGTGCTCACTGTGTCCATTTGCTTTGCATTTTTCTGTCTGCTTGTCTTCCTTTGTTGCGTCACCATGCTGTGCAGGCCATCAGCTCACCGTGCCACGTGGGCCAGCTTGCCTTCACCAGGAGGCCCTGGGAATTGAACCCCGGGGCCTCCTGTATGGTAAATGGGAGCCCAACCAATTGAGCCACAGCTGCTTCCCATGATTGTTCTTTAAACCCAAAACTTTTTAAGAAAAAAAATCTTCAGAAGTTTACCTGAGGGATCTGTTGACTACATGGTGTATTGAATATAACATTCATACCTCTGAATGGACATAACACTTTAGTGGCAGAGTGACGAGATATCTAAGTCAGCTGTCCAGACTGCTCAGTCCCTGGCACTAAGAGTCTTCTGACTCTGCAAGGGTGTGCACCTACATGAGACATAATGTTCATTGATTTGACTAAGGACAGAAAGAGAAGCTCAAGGTCTATAGCTCCAAAGAAGTTCTCAAGCACTGTGACTTGGGATAACACACTTAAACATAACCAAAGCAGCCAACTAACCAACATAAGCAAAAGCACTATAAAAAAATCATCCTTCTTTTGCTCTGCTCCCTTACTCTACCCTGGTTTTTTATCAGTGTCTCCCACAGGATGGTCTTATAATTTATTTCCTCTGGGTCTGCATTAGGCCCACTCTTCCGGTTCCTTCAGCTGGTCTGTTTGTTTTAATGCCCTTGGAACTTAATTTTCACTATGGCAGAGGCATAGTTTCTGCACTTTTAAAAAACATCCACTTTTACCCAAAACATTCTGAAACCTATTCTTATATTTTACTTTTCTGACTTCCTCTCAACACCCAGAAACAAGTAAACTCTACCTGAATTAGGAGCTGAAAACTTATGGGAAACTCACTGATGCCAAAACAACTGCTGAGTAGTACATGTTCTACTGAAAATTAAACCACAAAGGAAACTCGAAGAAATATGTAGTGGGAGTTCTCTTTAATAAATAAAATGAAATATTTTCTAATGTTGAGAAAAATAATAAAAATATATCTCCAATCAGATTGTCTCAATTTATAAGTTACTTTTAGAAATTTTGATGTTATTGAGAGAATTATATTCATATTGGAACACAAGCTTAGTCACAATGAGATCCTTTTATGGCAGATATTATGACAATATGGTATAATTAAATAAGACAATAAAGATTTTTTTTTCTTATGAATTGGCTGCTTAGCAATGTGCTAGGTCCTGCAGAGAATTTTGCTATACTCTATGCACTGTGTTAGTTTTTTTTTTTTTTCAATGTATTATCTTACTGATGCTTCACAACAACCACATGAGACAGAAGGTAAGAGCTTATTTGCTTAAGGTATCATTGACAGTCAGGAATTTAAAACCAAATCGGTCTAACTTCAAAGAGTGTGTTCTAATCATCTCTCAATCTTGTGCTCAAAGGATTTTATCTTTTATTTGAGAAAGCTTACACATGATAAGCAATCAGTAAATGCTTATTTAATAAGTAAATGAAAGAATGAAGGGGAAAGAGAACTCATGTGTCTTCAGAATTCTTACAGGTTTTAAGACCAATTAGACTGATAGTGAACTCTGGCTTCAAAATACCCAATTTCCACCACCCCAACCAATTTGCTGGGGGGTGGGGTGGGGTTGTATTGAAAAATAGAGAGAAGTTGCATTTGACAAAGGAATTTTATAGTGAAGCATGCAATGAGAAAATTTCTTCAAAATTGCTCAGGAGCAAAATCTCTCCACGTTGGAGAGAGACACAGTATCTCTCAGCAAGTCTGACACTACTCAGTTTTTCTCCCAGAGCTGTGACAGTTGCTCTTTCTCTGGTTAAGCACTGGAAGGAACTGGTTTGTATGGTT
>JAQZBX010076983.1:0-14349 GCA_029593785.1 Cabassous unicinctus | reverse complement strand
ATGGGGAATGGTTGTGTGGGGGGTTGTTGGGGGTGTGGGCGGTGGGGAGCATGGGAATCCCTGTAGTTTCTGAGTAATATTTGGGTAATCTAGGCACCTTTATAAAATGTATACATATATATATAACAAATAACATTTATGTAAACAAATGCACATATATGCATATGTATTATATATCATTTTACAAATAAAAAAAAAATTAAAAAAAAAAAGACTTCCTCTACCCCCATCAAATTGCTTTGGTATCTTTGTCATAAATGAATTGACCATATATAGATAGGTCTATTTTTAGACTCTGTTCCATTGATCTGTTTAATTACCCCCAAGTCAATAACACACTTTCTTGATTACTGTAACTTTATAGTAATTCTTAAAATTGTGTAGTCTCCTCCAAATTTGTTCTTCCTTTTAATTTAAACATGTTTTTACTATTCTAGATCCTTTGAATTTCTGTGTAAAAATTGAGAAGGAATTTGTCAAATTCTACAAAAAATCCTACTGGGATTGTGATTGGGATTGCATTGATTCTATAGATCAATTTGAGGAGAATTGACTCTTAACAATCAATATTAAGTCTTCCAATCCATAATCTATTTGTATATTGTTCCATTTATTTATTAATTTCTCTCAGTAGTATTTTGTAGTTATCAGTATAACTTAAAGTCTTAAACATCCTTTAAATTTCTTCCTAAGTGTTTTATGTTTTTGGTGCTGTTTTAAAGGATATTTTTGTAATTTCATTTTCAGTTTTTTCTTGTATGTAGAAATATAATTGATGTTTTGATAATGACTTTGTATCCTGTGACCTTGATAAATTCATTGTTAGATCTAGTAGTTCTACTAAATTTTTTTGTAGATTTGGATTTTCCTTATATTCAATCATAGTTGTCTGTATAAGAGTTTACTTGTTTCTTTTTTGTCTTTTTTCCCCATTTTTTCCTTTTCCTGCCTTATGCATGTGGCTAAGATATTCAATAAATTGTTGAATAGGCATAGTAAGCACAGACGTCCTTACTGTGATCCTTAAGGGAAACTTCAATATTTAGTCATTGTGTATGATGTTAGCTATAAGTTTTTCATAGATTTTCTTTATAAGACCTAGGAAATTCTCTCCTCTACCTAGTTTGCTGAGCATTTACTTTTTTTAAAAAAGTATTAATGGATATTGAATGTTGTAAAATGCTTTTCCTGTTCCTATTGATATGATCACATGCTTTTTCTACTTTTTTTCTGTTAATTTAAGGAATTGTTGCAGATTGGCTTTTTTTTTTAAAGATTTATTTTATTTATTCCCCCCTTGCTGCTGGTGCTCACTGTGTCCATTTGCTGTTCATTTTTCTGTGTCTGCTTGTCTCCCTTTGTTGCGTCATCTTGCTGCGCCAGCTCGCCGCACCATTGCACGAGCTGTCAGCTCACTGTGCCGCTGCACGGGCCGGCTTGCCTTCACCAGGAGGCCCTGGGAATCGAACCCGGTGCCTCCCATATGGTAAATGGGAGCCCAACCACTTGAGCCACATCCGCTTCCCTAGATTGGCTTTTAAATGTTAAACTATCTCTGTATTACTGGGATTAAATCCTACTGCATCATGGTATATTACCTGTTCAAAATATTCTTGGATGCTATAGGTGATAGGTATTAGGAAAATTTGTGGAAAGGACATTGTTCAATAATTTCCTTTTCTTATAGTATCTTTGTCAGATTTTGGTATCAGGGTTTTATAGGTCATGTAAAGAGTTGTAAGTGCTTCTTCCTTTTCTTTTTTCTAAGCGAATTTCTGTTAGAAAGAGTTGGAAGTATTTCCTCATCCTCACTTTTCTAAGAGGATTTATGTAAGACTATTATTTTTCCTTAAATATTTTATAAAATTTACTAGTGAAGCCATGTGGGCCCGGAGTTTTCTTTGTAGATAGGATTTTAATTCCAATTCAACTCCTTTATAAATATGGAAATTTGAATTTTTCATTTTATTTTGAATCCATGTTATTTAGTTTGTTTTCAAGGACTTTGCCCATTGCTTCTCATTTGTCAAATGTATTGCTGTACGGTTGTTCATCATACTTCCCAATTATTCTTATGTCTGTAGGGTCTGTAGTAATATCCCCTTCTTTCAATCTAATTATGGTAAATTGTGTTTTTCCCCTTTTTTATTGATCAATCTTCCTAGGTGTTTATCAATCTTTTTAATCTATTAAGAAAAACAACTCTGTTAATTTTCTTTATAATTTTTTTTTATTGTTGACTGATTACCTTCATTCCTATTTTCTGTTAAGTTTGTTTTTCCCCCCAGCTTCTTATTTTAGATGTATAAATCATTTCTTTCCATCCTTATCCTTTTCTAATATAAGCATTCAAAGCTGTAAACTTCCCTCTAAACAGTGCTTTGGATGTGTATCACAAATTGTGATTTTCATTCTGTTTGATTTATTTTCTAATTTCTCTTGTGTCTTTTTTTTTTTTTTTTGACCATGACTTATTTTAAAGTGTGTTGCTTAATTTCCAAAAATTTGTTATATGCAACACATTGTGTGTATGTTCTTATAAGCATTTGAGTGGAATGAGATCCATAACTTTCATTAGATTCTTAAAGAGATCCATGATTTTACAGATTATAACAAGTATTGTCTTATGAATTTTTGACCCTGGTAACATCCTTGAATATTTTTAAATAAAATTTTACAAAATGGTATAGCAGTGTTTTCCAGTACTTGACTCATGACCCATTAGTAGGTTATGAAACCAATGTAGTGGGTTTCACTAGCAGTTTTAAAAATCAGAGTAGGAAACAGAAGAACATATTTTTTCAGCTTTAGATTAATAAGAATATGTGCAATTTCAGTCATATTTTAAAATGTATAACTTATTCTGGATCATGGCCACAGGTCTAGAGAATGCATTTGATTCTGAATTGACCAGTTTCCATTTGCATTGTTACACAAATATATGGAAAACTGAGAATACTTAGAACAGCAGTAGGCACACTTTTTTCTGTAATGGGCCGGATAGTAAAATTTTTAGGCTTTGCCATCCATAGAGTCTCTGTCACAATATTCAGTTCTGCCTTTGTAGCATGAAAGTGACCATAGACCATATGTAAAAGAATGAGTCTGGCTGTTTTCCAATAAAACTTTATTTACAAAAGCAAACTGAGAGCTGGATTTGGCCTCCAGGGAATAATTTGCAGATCTCTACCTTAAGAATTTTGATAACATCACCATAATCACCATCTTAAAATTAAAAGTCAGGTCATTTCTATTAGTAGGATGGATTAGATTACCTCCAAGTTTCCTTGCAGTGCCGACATTCTGAGAGTGTGAAAGTTCACTATTGCATGGAAGCTCATATCATATCTGGCAAGATGATCACTTCCACACCTTGAACCAGCAAGTTAAAAATGCTGTGAGATGTACTCTTTTATTTCATAGAGCTATTATCATAACTGCTATAGACTTATATTCTCAGAGACCATCTTGCAAAAGAGAAATGCAGAAGGTTCCTGCTATTCTTCAGTGTTAGCAGAGCATGGCCATTAAGGAATCTCATCTGAAAAGACTGATAACATGTATTAACACAAATTGGGAAAACCACATGCTCAGCTTCTGCATTTGGCCTAACTGAATTATGGTACTTAGGTAGCGAGCTGTGCAGTAAGTGCTTCTTTAACAAGAAAATGGAATCAGGAAAGCCAGTATATTCTTAGAGTCATTTCCAATTTTTCAATCTTTCATCTTCATCTTTCCCCACAAACTGACCCATTTCTACTTATTACTGAGTTTTTTCAGATCTAACCTTTTAGTCTATATATATGGATAGTTCTTAGTATAAGCCTCATCATCTCACTTAAGAACTGGAGCACTTTCCTGGCCAGTCTTTCTCTCATAAATGTAGCCTACATGCAACAGCAGTGTCTTTTGCTTCAGTGTTTACGTAGGTCCTTTTCTCTTCAGGAACATATTTGGCTTCCATCCTATTGTATATCATCTATTCTGTATTTCACAGAGTACAAGTTGAATCAGAATTCATTGTTTATGGTTAATCATATAGATTTTTTTCCCCTTATTTTTAATGGGATGGTTCACAGCCACAATTCCCATCACTTCTGGTTAAAAAACAAAGTATTTTTTTCTAAGAACTTTGAACAGTGATATAAATGGAGCGCCCCAAAATAGCACTCTATAATTTAATAGTTGCTTTGATTCCTAGCCTATTTTTAAATGTATAATATAATGCAACTAAACCAAAGAAACTCCTCAAGAAACAAACTGATTTCCTAAAAATCAAGAGTAATGAGTTTTACATTTTATATATCAATGGGGACCGACAGCTCTTAAATTAATAGAATTTGAAGTTGTTTGAAGATAAATTAAGATTTCTCCATTATCCAATGACAATAAGTCATTAGATGTAGAGCCTTAATGTTCCCTTTTCTCCAATTGCAAATTGATAAATTAGTATTCTTGTTTACATAATAATATGAGTTTATGTTAGAGCCCCATTAATACTGAAAGAACAGGTAAGATTAAATTTCCACAGCATGGATTAACAGCAATCTTTAGAAAAACGGCTGTTGTTGAATAATTTTCTATATTTTGTGTGTGTGTTTTTAATTTTATTTTTTAAATATATTTTTATTAATTTTTAAAAGATACTTAGACTACATAAAATGTTACATTAAAAAATGTAAGGGATTCCCATATGCCCCACTCCCCAGACTTCCCACTTTTCCCCACATTAGCAACCTCTTTAATTAGTATGGTATATTCATTGCAATTGATGAACACATTTTGGAGCATTGCCACTAAGCATGGACTATAGTTTACATTGTAGTTCACACTCTGTCCCACTCAATTCTGTAGTCTATGGCAGGATATATAATGGCCTGTATCTGGCACCGCAATGTCATCCAGGTCAATTCCAAGTCCTGAAAATGCCCCCATATTACACCTTTCCCCCTCTCCCTGACTTCAGCACCTCCAGTGGCCACTGTCTCCACATCAATGATATAATTTCTTCCGTTGCTAGAATCACAATAAGTCTATAGTAGAATACCAGTCTATATTCTTATTACAAGCTGGCTGCAGACAATAATTAGCACTTCTATTTATTGAGTTTCCTACTTGTTCCAACATTTAATATACATTATCCCCTTTAATTCTCAAAATCACCTTCTTTCTGATATTATTATATCAAGAAATCTTTGAGTTGCTAGTACAGAACATATATTGAAAAATTACAGAGATTTTATTAGTTCATTTCATTGAAAATTCTAGAGGGAGGTCACACTTCAGGTAGTGTTTGATCCAGTGGCTCAAATATGTCCCCAAACACAAGTCTCTTTCCTTCATTCTTCTTTATGTTCCATAGTAGTAGCTTCATCCTAAAGCTGGCTTCCTTGTGGTACTACATGCAATTTTGTTTACTTCTCTCAAAAGATGAATTTTTTTGACCCTTCAGTGTCTCCTTGCATCTCAGTGGCCTGAATTAAGCCATGCCCCTGTCCCTGAACCAATCACTAAGGCAAGGGAATGGACCTCAACTATTGACTTAAGCCAGTCAAGGCCCACCCTTAATTTTGAGGGTGAGGTTAATGCCTTCCAAAATGGGAGAGGAGCATTTCCCTAAGGAAATGTGGAGGAGTGAGGAGAAAACAAATGCTGTGCAATAGACAACCAGCCCCTGCTATAAATCTTTTCCTCATTTAACTTCAGCAGCAACAACATCAGCAGCAATAACACTAAGTAGTACTATGTGCTGGCCACATGCTTAGTGCTTTAGATATATTTTAGACTGCAAAAACTATCTTGAGAAATACATGGTATTAATCCCTCTTATACAGAAATTTAGAATGATTAAACAACTTGCTCAAAGGCACATAGTTAGACCTGAGATAGCCTGATTCCAGTACCCATACTCATTTCATCATGTGTGATGGTTAAGTTCATATGTTAACCTGGCTAGGTTCTGGTGTCCAGTTGTTTGGTCAAACAAGCACTGGCCTGTTCGCTAACGATGAGAATATATCGGGATTTAAATCATAAGTCAGTTGATTGCATCTGTGGCTGATTACATCTATAGTCAACAAAAATATTTCTTTCAGCAATCTCAGCCAATAAATTGAAGGCATTAGAGGGAGAACTAATGATTTCAGCAGTCAAAAAATAATAATTTCTCTCTCTGCTTCAGTCAGCCAGCTTTCTCCTGGGGAATTCATTGAAACCTTCCTCAGCGTTCACACGTTGCAACCTGCCCTACAGAATTTGGTCTTGCCAATCGCCACGATCACATGAGCCAATTCCTATAACAAATCGTCTAATATTTATGTATATATATCCTGTCAGTTTTGTTTCTCTGGAGAACCCTGACTAATATATCATGTCGTGCTGTCTCTTCTAGTAAGCCAAAAGTTGGCTATAAAACATACTAAATATTGACTTAAAAACTTGTCATTATAGAATTCTTAGAAATTATCCATCCTTTCTTGGCTTAATATACAGTTTATCCATACAGAAATAAGCCTTGTTAAGACAGAGTTCCAAAAGGGGTTTTACTTTTCTTGTTTTTCCTACTTTGAGCACCAAAATCCTTACTGCAATGGTTAAATACGGTACTCTATGCTATATGTGTGCACACACCTACACGTTCATACATACATACACATATATATACACATACACTGCATTTATGATTATTGTATATATCACAAATTCTAAGTTAGGTTCTTTAACATGGCGCTTAAAGAAAATGACAAGAGGTTGAGAGGGAAAGACCCAACCCTCTAGTCTCTAGAGTCTAGAGTAACCTCATAGTGACTACTAAAGAGGATATCAGCTGATATCAGTCTCTAGTTCTTCACTTAATGGTGATAATCCTTCCTTAATGTGCCTAAGGAAATATTTCTAGCCCAGTCAGAATTATTTTTCCTGGGTATTCTACCTTTAGTCCCATGCCCTCTCCCCCTGGTGAGTTTACTTTTTGATTCTTAATGCTTACACTTGCCTAAAGCTCAGGCTTTCACTACTAGGCCTTCACTACTGAATCATAGTTATTTCATTCTTACTAAAGACCTTGCTTCTTCATGTGCTCTGCAAGAACCTAACTAGGGCTGTGGAAAGGTACAGCTCTTCTTACTTACCTAAGAGCACTATTACAGTGGCTTGTTTAACTATAAGTTGGAAATAATTTAAAACCAACTTTCCTAGATTTAATGATTTTAAGTAAATTGCTCTAAGCCAGAAATATTGTTGAAGTAACTACAAGACAACCAGACATCCCTGCCTCTGTTTCTTTGGCTGTATCACAGTACTTGGGAAGAGCTGTATGTAGCTCTACCTTCCTAGTACTTTACCTTTATTGATTTGGCATCACTTTTCAGCCAATTTTTAAGGCTGTTTAAGTGTTGTCTTTTCTTTGTTTATTAATATATTGTGCATTTGTTGTTTCACAGTCTTACCAGCTTAGGATTGTGTCTTTGAAAATGATGCAGATTGTAAGGCAGGAGTATTACAGAAATATCAAGATCCACTCAGAGTGTTAAATACACTGTTTTATTGTCAGAATTTAGAAAATTTTATGACATCCATCAGGTGCCATTAAAAAGAAATGGAATGTCCTAATAACTATACTCTAGGTTTTAACACCATGTATTTACTCTTCATATTATTTTATATTAATGAGACCATGCAATATTTGTCCTTTCATGTCTGGCTTATTTCACTTAGCGTAATGTCTTCAAGATTCATCCATGTTATCTATGTGTCCCAATTTCATTTCTTCTTAGCAGCATAGTATTCCATCATATGTATATACCATATTTTGTTTATCCATTCACTGATTGATGGACACTTGGGTTGTTTCCATACTTTGGCAATTGTGAATAACGCTGCTATGAACATCGGTGATAAGAGTTGTAGTTAATAGTACAAATGCAAGAATGTCCTTCTGTGAGCTAGAATGGATGTACGTCACTATTGCAGGTTGATGGAATGTGGAGAAGCATGGGAAAATTACAATTAATGTAACCTATGAACTATAGTTAACAGCAATACTATAATATTCTTGCATTAATGCCAAAGATGTACTGTGTTAATAATGGGGTATGGAAAAAATATGCCAAATATACGCTATGGACCATAGTTAGTGGTAATAGTCTGATGATATTATTTCATAATCTGTAGCAAATGTTCCCTAATGGTGTGATGTATTGGTGAAGAGTTGTCGTATAGGAATTCTACACATGTGCACAGTTGTTTTGTAAGTTCACAACTTCTGTAATAAAAATATATTTTTAAAAAAGAAATGGAATGTCATCTTTTATACATGTTTCAGCATTTAACAAGTACTTGAACAGCACAGTTCTCATCACTGTGTTTAAATTAATGAGAAATGATTCCTGTCTTCATGGTTGGTTTACATGTAGGCTTCAAGAGGAAGGAAATGGGTACATGCTGTTTATTCATTCATTGAAGAAATGTTGATTGAGGCATTATTACATGCCAGAAACCATGTGGTAACTGGAATTACAATGTTGAACAACAGAGGCACAATTCTCTTCACAGGTTTTATGGTCTGGATTGGGAAGAAGGTACAGTATGATTATGAAGGAATAAATTTAAAATGAACAAGAGACAGATGGAAAAATGATGAATATGAGCTAACTTTGGAACGTAATTATATCAGGATTCCACAGAATGAGCACTGAGGTTGTGTCTTATGCTGCTTTTGAATCAAATTCCAGAAAAGATCTTTTCATTTGAAAGTTATTTCACAGTTTAAACAGAATGCTATGTGGTTTCAAGACTAGAACAGTATATATTTTCTAAAATAGGCCAGTATATACCTAACAAAAGAATTAATATAGGTAATACTGGTCCAAGTAATAACTTGAAGTAAATATTTATATCAAGTCTATTTTAATATATACTTTTGGTACCTGGTAAAATCAAGAAGCTAATGGTTAATTTTGCTGTTTACTGTTGCATTTACATGTTCAGATTTTTTAGCTGTAGTAATTCAGTACATTTGGTATTCTCTTAAAAAGAACAGAAAAAAATTATTTTTTAAACAAATAGATTATTGGTTTTGTAATTGACCCACCTAAATTTGTATGACACTTGATTTGTGAATAAGAGAAGAGGTTAGAAAAAGAGAACATTATAAAGAGAGTTAGGCAGATGGTTATTTTCTAAGTAGCCTCATTAAAGAAAAAGCCATTAAATCCTCACCTCTAGAGCTCTTCTATTTAAGGAATCCTAGATTCCGGGTGAAGAAGATAGAAAAATAATTCAGGAAATGGCAATTAAAATGCTAATCTCATGAAAAATTCTGGCTTAATATATGGGAGCCTAATAGAGAAGTAGGAATTACTGTTTTTAGAGAACATTTATTCTAATAAACTTTAACTTGTTTTCTTAATAATGTGATACACTACAAACTAACCAATGAAAAAGCCATAGTTTTTAATGCTATATTAAGAAAAAATACAAAGTTTAAAACTGCACTATTCAATATGGTAGTCCCCACCATATGTGGCTATTGAGCTCTTAAAATGTGGCTATTGCTGCTTAAAATCTGAATTTTATATTTCATTTCATTTTAATTAAATTTAAAAACTGATATTTGATTCAGTTATTGGAAGACTGTAAAGCATGTTTGGAACAATTTAGGTATGTAAACTACTCTTTGAACTGGGAATTTCATGAAATCTAAATACAGATCAAACATTTCAGATGAAGATGGTTTGCAAGAATAAAGGATTTCAAAGACTTAATATGATTTTTAAAATATAAAATGCTCAATTATAATTTTATAATGGTATATGTTGATATAATATTTTGGATATATATTCATTATATTGAAGTATATTATTAAAATTAAAATTAATTTCACCTGCTTTTTTTAATGTGTATCTAATAGTAAATTAAATAGTAAATTAAAATTACTATGTGGCTCAGATTATATTTCTGTTGGACCATGCTGGTATAAGGAGTTTTTCTAAGATATCAATGAAATCCATTTAATGCACAAAAATGCAATCTGGGTCAGCAACAGAATCTCATCAAAATCATAGCATTTTTTCCTCTGTCATTATTTTCAGTGACTATGTTGTTGGTAATAATACTTTTTCAAGCAATCAGTGAATCTGATTACTAATCCAATATCATTTACTTTTTGTTTAACTCATAATAATTATAGTCTTTATTTGATATTATAGAAAATCCCTTAGAAAATTTTAAATTGATGAGAAATTGTGCAGAGGAAAAAGTATGACTTTGATGTTATTATCATAACTCAAGACATATATATATATAAAATACTTTGATGTATTTTTTTCATATATTCTTTATCCTCACCTCAAAGTGGGCAGAAAGCATAACTTAATGTGTAATCTTTTTTTCTGTCAGGTATTTCTAATAGTCAATATATGTGACTTCCGTCATTATTTTGTCTCATTGTTCATCTGTCAATTCCTCTAGGAGGTGATTTCCTCTCCTTTCTGAGAAAGAAGAAGGATGATCTAAAACTCAAACAGTTAGTGAAATTTTCATTAGATGCTGCTTCTGGTATGGCATATCTCGAGAGTAAAAATTGTATACACAGGTAAGGAGAATATTTTTTAAGCATTTTCAGTTTTACTAATAGAATGCTTGAAAACTGCTACATTTCCTACAATGCAGCAGTAAATTTCTTTCATAAACTCTATATATATTCCTGTTGGTTGTTAAATTTTGTGTTAAAGCATTATTTGCTAGTTGTTTTATAGTTTAGAAAAATACTTGTTTTCTCTCTAATCTTACTTAAGGTATATATACCAATTAGGGAATGGTTTGCCCACTAATTAGAATTTGTTTTATTATAATCATGAATAACATAGTGACATGGCATGTATCGCAATTTAGTAATATAACCAGTTATAGTTACCCTAGCATTAGAACCAAATAAGATTATTTAATGTGTTGCCTATTCTCATTTTCCAAAGAGATTATATATGAAGTCATGGAAAAGAATAATGATAACACTACTATTCACGACGGTGAATTTGGCCAAAGCATAAAAAGATTTTAATATATGATTCCTTCAAAAGAGATTTTTTAAAACTCTGATTATGCATAGTGACCTGGTCATAATGCTTATCGTTTGTGGCTTTACTTGCTTGTATCTGAAACTGTCCCTACTGCCTGGTGTCAGTGCAACTTAGAATGTGTTGCAGAATTCATGTTAGATCCTAAATATGGCTAAGTGTATATAAGCAAAATGAAGTGGAGAATCAATGCAGTTTTATTCACTGGAAGTAGCATTTAACACTGTTTAATGTGGAGCAGGGTTTATTGTCAGACTGAACTGCTGCGGACTTTATCCAAACGGATTTATTTGTTGAAGTACACTTTACTCTAAGTTGTCTCATTAGACAGCCTTTGACTTAACACACTATCGAGGTTGTGTAATGTGTAATTTGAACCTATTTGATTTCATTGGATATTTTTGACTCATTTTCCAAACACTTTTGCTTAGCATTCAGTTTTTTTGGAACTGTAATTATGGCCAATGTTTCACAAACGATTCAGCAATTGTCTTTATTTTAAAATACATTTCAATAGGGATACTGTTTTTCTGGAAATTAAGATAACAAAAGCCAAGCCATTGTCATTTATATTTCTGTTTTACTTTCTAAGACTAGAAGGCAAATCACATTATCGATTTTTTTAAGAGTTAAAAAATATTTGGTTTAGGATGAGAATTGTATTACCATTAATTTTGTTAAGAGGGAAACACTTTTTATTAAAAATATCCATAATGGATTTTGCCCTTCATTTAGAGAAAAATCTATAATATTTCATGCTCAGGTATTGTGGCTACTTTGGGTATCAAATTCTCCATTATTCTCTACTTTTCAAACCATTATACTATCTCTGAACATAAACCATAATCAGTACACATTATTGACACTATTTTAGTAATTTGTCAGTTACCAGTAACATTCTTTAATTTCTGGTACATTGCAATTGAGGGAACTGTTGTTTCAGTTTCTTGCTGCTCTTGTAGTGACTGCATTCTTTGCAAATGGATGACTTTTTTTAAAACACATACATCATCAGCATTGAAACTTTTCTGGATTATAGATGGCTATTAGTTTTTTTAATTTATTCCATTTTATACATCAAATATTATCTGCTCTAATGTTATTTCCTCATTTTGCTTTTGATGAGTTTTTATGCATTCACAAACTTTTAAAAGTCAACCACTTCTTGACCACGTATCCTAGCAGGTTGTACATAATTCTGTTCCATTGCCCCGCTAGGTAGATTTCCTGATTGGACATCTGGAACAGTGTCACTGAGAGCAGATGTGCCAAATAGGTTTCAGCTTTAATGTCAACTTCCAGTGATTGTTAGTTGCTATCTGTGATGTACTTTGAGAAGGATTCTAGGCTTAGTTACAAAGAGTACAGTGATTGATCAGCCACAGCTACCTGGGTGCTGACGAGTATTAACACAGCCCCCATATTCTTCATTCTTGGCATAAAATAGCTTTGTTTTGTCTGAATTCTCAAAAACTTCTCATATTTTTAACTTTTTGACATGATTTTCCTTACTAACCATGATACAGGAATAATATAATATTTTGTTATAATCACTTCCATTGATTTCTTCTAAGCTATCTGCTGTTATTTCACTTGTTAATCATGATTCCTAGATGAATTTTATGACATCTTTGCCAGTGGTCTTTTGTTCCTCTTCTAACTTTAACAAATTTTGGGGTAATGAATTCATGTACCTCACCAGTACATGACATTATATTAAGAAAATAAATCGTTATTTGTGCTCAATTTTCTTCAGCAGTGAATTGTGCTATATAACCTTGTTCCTGTGGGGTAGCTTTTGGAACTATTTTTGTGGTAGTAGTAACTGCAATGAAATTTTAGTTGATTTATATTGACCACTAACTATAGTCAATATCTTATATTTGGTGTATTTTCCCCCAACACACCCTATTATTATTTTTCAAATATATTTTTATTGCAGAAGTTTTGAACTTACAAAACAATCATGCACATGTGCAGAATTCTCATACAACACCCCTTCACCAACCCACCACACAATAGTGGAACATTTGTTACAGATTATGAGATAATATCAGACCATTACCACCAACCATGGTCCATAGCTACACTTGGCATACTTTTTCATACCCCCCCCCATTATCAACACAGTACATCTTTGGCATTGATGCAAGAATATTACAGTATTGCTGTTAACCACAGGCCATAGGTCACACTAATTGTATCCACATTCCTACCACCCTGCAAAAGTGACATACATCTGCTCCATCTCACAGAAGGACACTCTTGCATCTGTACCATCAACCACAATTCTCATCTACCTCTGGGTTCACTGTGTTATTCAGTCCATAGATTATTCTCTAGCTGTCTTTCAATTGACATTTACATCCCTAGACTACCCTTTCCAGCCACAATCCCATTTATAAACCAGCTGCTACTGACTATGATGTGTTACCATCAACTCTATCCTTTCCCACACTTTAACAGTTAAGTTAATTAAAACTTCTACATACATTAAGCATTGGTAGTCCTTCTCACACCTCCTCTTATTTCCTAATCACCTATAGTCTAGGTTTTTACTCCATCCATTTATTCTTCGTATTTAGTTCATATTAATGAGACCACGCAATTTTGTCCTTTTGTGTCTGGCTTACCTCACTTAGCATACTGTCTTCAAGATTCATCCATGTTATCATATGTGTCCCAATTTCATTTCTTCTTACAGCAGCATAGTATTCCATCATATGTGTATATCACATTTTGCTTATCCATTCATTGGTTGATGGACACTTTGGGTGTCTCCATCTTTTGGCAATTGTGAATAATGCTGCTATGAACATCAGTGTGCAGATTCTGTTCATGTCACAGTTTTCAGTTCTTCTGGATATACTCCTAGTAGAGGAAATGGTGGATCAAATGATGGTTCTATATTTAGCTTGCTGAGGCATATTATTCAAGCTCTGTGTTTCTTTATTGATCCTCTGCCCAGATATGGTGTATTGAAGTCTCAACTATTAATATAGGTTTATCTAAATCTCCCTTCAGTTGTGCCAGAGTTTGCTTCATGTATCTTGGAGCATCCTGGTTAGGGGCATATACATTTATGATTGTTATTTCTTCCTGGTGAATTGCCCCTTTTATTAATATATAATGTCTTTCCTTGTCTCTAATAACAGTTTTGCTTTTAAAGTCTGTTTCATCTGATATAAGAATAGCTACTCCAGCTTTTTTTTTTTTTTTTTGGTTACTGCATGCATGGAATATCTTTTTCAAGCCTTTCACTTTCAATCTATTG
>JAQZBX010076982.1:0-14349 GCA_029593785.1 Cabassous unicinctus | reverse complement strand
GGGCGGGCAGAAGGGGGTGGGGAATAGGGGAAGCATTCCCCAGCCATCCCCCCCCCACCCCACCCCAAGGCTCGGGTTCTGGAAAGCCGGTGGCTTTCAAACTGCAACAGGGAATTGTGGCATCTGAAGGCCAATTCAGAAACAAAAAGACAATTCTCTGCCGGCAGCAGCTGAGCACAGAAGTGGGTTGAGGGAAGAAAAGGAAAATAAAGAAGCTTCAGAAAGGGGGTAAATGAAGGAAGAAGCGCTGCTGGTAGCCAAGCAATGTTCCCTACAGGCCCTGGAGGATCCTGGCCCAGTGTGGGGCCTCCCCCAAAGTTGCCTTAATGAAGACAAGAAAATTCTCCCTTCTACAAGTCACCTTGTCACATTCCTTGGAGGGAGCAAAGATTTCAGGCCCAGAATGCTGCCTAGATTTTGCACTGGCCAAAAGGATGCTCAAGATCCCGTCAGTATCTGTGAGGGAATTCTAAGAATGTATCTTCTACCCTCCAGGCTCATAAGTCTGGGTAAGGGCGGCCACTGCAGCGTGGCTAGCAGAAGCCAAAAGACAGGAAGCAACGTTAATGCCCTTTACTAGCAGATAGAAAGACAATAAATTATGATGCAGCCAATAATGGAATAAAGGAATTGAATCAGATCTTTATGTACTGGCACGGTATGAAATCCAAGGCGGGGTGGGGGTGGGGGGGAGGAGGCCAGAAATAGAACCTGTGTGAAAGAAAATAGGGGTCCTGTGAGCTCTGGGTTTGCAAAGGCCTGGAAGAACACAGAAGCCAGTACCTGCAGTCAACACGTGACTCCTCTTTGAATTCTTTCCCGTATTCAACTATTTAAGATTTTTTTTAATGGCTATGGGGACCATGGATAATAAAAAATAATATTTTTGATGCTCTCACTACATGCCAGGTACTGACTGCCCCAGCCAGGGAGCACGTCTGCATGCCCAGCCAGCAGCGGGCTCTCAGTAGGAGCTGAATACTAGCTTCCAGCATCCATCAGGTGCCACTTGGAAGGGGCTCGGGCATGCTGCTAAGCATCCTAACAAGGCACAGGACAGCTCCCCACAACAAGGAACAATCCGGCCCCAGAAGTCCATAGTGGCAAGACTGAGAAACCCTGTTATAAGGAAACTCAGGCAGGTTGAACCCTATATAAATACACCAGTCATGAAGGCATCTGCACCCATGAAGGAAAACGATGCCTAATGTTTCTTTCACTTAGTGGCCCTGACTTCAGATTTCAAAGACAGGAAAACAATGAGACCAGTCAGGCACCTTGAGCAACTACTAGACATCCAGGCTACTGGGGGAACCGTCCCGGGAAGACCCCTGTCCTCATGGGCAGGCAGCCTGAAACAAACAAGAGTAATAATAGCTACCTTTCGTGGAGCACTTGTGACCTGAGAGGTGTGTTCTTAACACATCAACTTACTTCTCACCACAATTCTGTGAGGAGGTAATAAGTACTGTGAGCATGCTCATGTTACTGATGAAGAAACTGAGGCCCAGAAAGAAACAGGCCCTTGGGGAAGTGGATGGTAAATGTAGAATGATTGAGAAACTGGTGACAGATGGACAAAAAGCTGGGGGGGGGGGAGAATACCATGAGTTTGTGTATGAATAGTACTCGGGAGAAGGCAGTAGCCAGGGAAATATTTCCTTCTCAAACCGGTCTTACGCAATTCACAGCTGCTGTTTATCCTCCCACGAGTACCATGAGATCCGGATGGTGCTTTTGTCTCCATTTTACAGGTGAGGCTCAGAGAAGCAAACTCATTTATGTGCTCAAAGCCACATGGAGAATTTGTGTGCCTGGAACTTCCATCACGACTGGGTCTAATTCCAAAGCCCTTACCTGCACCAGTCAACTGCCTCCTTTGAGGCTGTGAGCACCACCTGGTAATTCCCACCACGTGCCAAGGGCATTGGCCTTGTCCAGTGTCAACACAGCACCACTGTTCAGAGCGTAGGTCCTGGTGCCAGACCTCTAGCTAGTTATGAATTCAAGGGCTGCCACCTGTCAGTTGTGTGCACCTGTGCAAGTTACTTAAGTCTCTCTGTGCCTCAGTCAATTCGGCTGTAAAATGGGCATAATATGGTATCTTCCTCAAAAGGGTTATTAGGATTCAATGAGATAATGCATGTAAAGGGAACAGCATCTAGCACATCAAAGTAGCAAGAATTGTTGCTACTATTATTATTACCTACTGAGGTAAGGAGGTACCAGAGCAAAGGGGAGCTCAAGTTTCCCCATGTTCTTTTGTATCTTCACCGTGGTTTACATCAGACTAGCTCTTCCCAGCCAGTTTCAGGAAAAGGTTCACGTGGTGAGAAACACAAACCTTCCACAGTAAACTCTCTCAGGTTGGCACAGGTTCAACCAAGCCAGGCACAAAATCCCTCCAGGGTTCAGGATTCCTAGCAGATCAAAGCAGAACTCTGAGTGAGGCCCACAATCCCAGCTCCACCCTCCCTAATGGACCTTCTTCCTAAGACACCTCCCAATTGCAGGCTTCTCCCTGCTCAAGTGAGGCTCAAAGAGTCAGGAAGAGAGCTGGGTACAGGAAGTACCCAAGCACTCAAGCAGCTGTGTGGCCTTAAGGAGGACACGTCATCTCTGTCAACACGAGTCCCAATAATCTACAAAATGCACAAAGAATGCCAAACCTTGCAGGGTTAGGAGGAACGCGCCTCGGCAAAGATATATTCCTTCCCCAGCCATCCTCACTTCTGCCTGGTTCAAGTTCAGTCCAACCTTCAAGGCCTCGCTCAAAGACTGCCTCAATCCACACAGTTACTCCCGTTAAATATCAGCTTCTCCCTTCACAGTTGCCAGGCTCGTCCAAGCCCCGTGACTGCTCACTAGCTGGCCTACTTCCTCACCTGCCTCCTATAGAGCCTTCTTAAAACCTAAGTGAGACAAGACGCTCTCCCGCTTATTCTCCGCCAAGGATTTACCGTACTTCTTGGAATAAACACCCAACATCTTATCAAGACCTACGACGCCCCAATTGATGTGGCCCTGCCCACCTTTTCTCCTCCACTCACTCAACTCCAACCTTACGTTTTCATAATTTTCTTTCTTTACTGGTTCATTTGTTTATTGTGCCTCCCCCAGAAAGTGCACTCCATCTGACCTCATCTAACCTTCTTTGCCGTAGCCAGGGCCTGGCACAAGGCCTGGCTCAAAGGTGTCCCATAAAGACACGTCAGGGTCACAGATGAGCCACCGAAGGGGGATGACAAAGCTCCACAGTGTGCCTGCCCGGCCTGACTCACAGGAAACTCCAGCTTTTCTTCCCCAGTCTAAGAATCTCTCCCAGCAAACCCAGAAGGCAGGAGGGTTACAAAATCATCAGGGAAGAAGATCACACAAAAGGGAACCTGGCCATTTCAGAGTCAGAAATTGAGAGACTAGAACAGGAAACTCCCTTTTCAAAAAGTACTCACCCATTCTTGCTTCAAGAGCCCATTTCTTCCACAACTATTCCCTAAATAAGGATTTATAACCAGAATGTGATTACTGGAAAACCAAAGTGGGGGAGACCGTGAGGTTTTCTCAGACCACCCGTTCTCTGAGAGCTACTGTTTCAGAATCATTTAGCAGTGAAAAGAAGAGGGATTTTCTCCACAGAAAACACACTTCCTGCCAAGAGACACACACACCACCGCCACCGCCACCCCACAACTCACCATTTCACCAATTTTTCAGTTCTGGTTCTCGCCCTTTTTCTTATCAGACCCTTTTAAGTCTGAAGGTCTCTTTTCCAACACCTCCCCTGACCCCTCCTCCCGCCAGTGCCCATCTCCGTGCAGTGCAAAGCCAGGCCCGTCGTCCAGGGGTTTTATTTTTATCTATGTGAATTTGACAATGAGGGCTCAGCTGCAAAAAGACAAAGTAAAAAATCATTTTTCGAGTTTATCTTCTCTCTCCTCTCTCCATCTCGGTTTCCTCAGGCCTCTCAGAGTGTCAGCATCTCGCCAGGGTTGGGATAAGTCTAGATTGTAAAACTGCACATTTGTGGTGGGCGACGGTCCCCCAACTCTCACCAGCGACTGCAGCATCTGGTCCCAAGCAGAGAAACAGCGAGGCGACCCGCAGGACGGTCGCTAGGTATGGAGATGGGAGTTACGGAGCTCTTTAAGGAGATGGGGACCGAAGGAGGTCAGGCATGTTAGTGGTACAGAAGGGACGTGACCAGTGGCAAGGAAATCGATCTGGGGGGCCTACAGCCATGGCCTGGGCCAGAGGTAGCCAACTTCAAGACCACAGGCTCAAGTCACCCACAGCTTGGTGTGACTCAAATTAGGAAAGGAAAAAAAAAAAAAAGGGAAAGGGAAAGGGAAACAATTTGTCAGTTCCTCAAAAAAGTTAAACACAGAACCACCACAGGACCCCAGCAATTCCACTCCTAGGTCTATACCCAAAAGAACTGAAGATAGAGACTCAGATACTTGTACACCCATATTCACGGCAGCATTAGCCACAATTGCCAAAAGGTGGAAACCACCCAAGTGTCCATCAACAGATGAGTGGATAAAGAAAATGTGGTGTATCCATAAAAGAGAATGTTATTCCACCACAAAAAGGAATGCAGTTGTGATACCCGCAATAATGGATGAACCCTGAAGATATGTTGAATGAAATAAGACAGACACCAGATGACAAATATGGAACAATTCCATTTATATCCAGACGAGGCAAATTCAAAAGAGAAAGTAAATTATGTTTATGTAATCTAAGCATCTTTTTAAAAATAAAAATATATATATTAAAATATTTCTTAAAGTTTTAATTAAAAAAAGAAAAGAAAATTATGCTACATGGATAAACCACCTAGAAAGCATTTATGTTGCATGAAATAAGCCAAGGCACAAAAGGGCAAATATTGTATGATTCCACTTAGATAAAATAAACAAATGCATAGAGAAAGAAAGTAGATTAGAGGTTACCACAGGTCAGGAGAGGGAAGATTTGGGGGTTACTGTTTAATGGGTACAGAGTTTCTGTTTGGGGTGATAAAAAATTATGGAAATAGTGTAGTGATGACGGTTGCACAATATTGTGAATGTAATTAACGCCACTGAATTGTACACTTAAAAAGGATTAAAAGGCAAAGTTAATGTTAAATAAATTTTAATACAATTTTTTTTTAATTTGGGAGGAATTGTATGAAAAATCCAGATTCTCATTTTCCTCTTAAAAAAAAAAAAAGAAGAAGAGGAAGAAAATCAGCAGACCCGGTCACCCAGGGCCCCCATTTCCACATGGCAGTGATCCTCCAGGCTGCCCCACTTAGGGTGGAACATGAAATCCTGTGTGCCAAGGTCTCCACTAATCTTACCTTTTAGATAATTAAATATAAACTTAAAAATCTCCTAAAGGGTATAACAGGGCAAAGGAAAGCAAAGAAGGGCAATAAAATAAACAGAGGGATCAGAGATGGGGAATGCTTTGCTAGGATGGTCGAGTTATAAAAAGTTCAATCCCATTATATGCATATGGTATAGCTTTTTTTTTTTTTTAAAAGATTTTATTTATTTATTTATCCCCCCCTTGCTGCTTGTGCTCGCTGTGTCCATTTGCTTTTGCCTTCACCAGGAGGCCCCGGGAATCGAACCCAGGGCCTCCCATATGGTAAACGGGAGCCCTATAGATTGAGCCACATCCGCTTCCCCTGGTATAGCTTTGATTATGTTTTTATAAGCACAGAGGGGACAAAAGTATAAGTGAAAACACACCAGACTGTTAACAATGGTTACCCAGCAGGAGAGGATTTTCAGCTTTCTATCTTTGTATACTTTGGCTAGTTGTAAGAAGAGACACTGATATTTATATGTTGGAAGGAAAATCCAAAAAAACCATTTTTTCCTTAAATTAACTTACATTATTTAGAAGAGATCTTTCATTCGAAAAAACATTTTGAGCAGCTACTATTAATCACCAGCCCTGTTGTCAGTCAAAGAGGTGAACAAGACTAAGAGCCCAGTATCAGTCTAGTAGAGGAGGCACAGGGTAAATGATTTTGGAAGGCTGGGGGGAAGGCGGCCCACCTCACCAGCATATCCTGCAGAACTTCACCCAGCCTGTGCCAAGATGCACAAAAGGCACTTCAGTGGCATCTCAGTAAGAACTGCCAACCTGGGAAGACAGGAATATGGCTGTGTTCTCTGCAGAATTTTTCAAAGAAAAGCAGGCCAGGAAAAGTCTGAAAAGCAAAATTTAGATTCTGGTGCAATCATCATTCATGGAGTAGGGTCTATGCTGGGCCAGTCCCTGGCTGGGTGTTTTTACCTGCAGCATGCAGCACAGCACTCACAGCAACTCCATTACTATATTAAGAGCAGCACTGTTCCAATAGAACTTTCAATGATGATGCAAATGTTCTGTATCTGCACTGTCTGGTACAGCAGCCTCCAGCCACATGTGGCTATAGAACACTTTAAATGTGGCTACTGAGACTGAGGAACTGAATTTATTTTATTTTATTTTAATTAATTAATGTAAATTTAAGCGGCTGCACACAGTGGTACTGTGTTGGATAGTACAGCTGGAGAGGCTTAATATCAACAGACAAGGGAGCAAGCCTGGCAGGCAAGCAGGAGCACTTGGAACCCTCCCTACTTGCCTCTTGGGATTTGGTAGTTGTCTTAAAGGCAGAATGATTTGATGGTCAGAGATGAGTACATGGACTTGCCTCTGATTCTTCCTTTAACCTTGCTGGGAAATTCTCAAACCTTTAGTGTGCCTAAGAATTTCTGATCAGAGCTGATTACTGAGCTTTCATGGGCAATTTAAGGGACTTTCCAGGGTGACTTTGGAACCCAAAGGGCTCCTCTTTAGGAGAGGAGCAAATGTAGGGCTAAGAGAGGGAGGGGCTGGGCCTCTGGAGATGGGGAAGGCGAGGGGACGGGCGCAGAGAGTGCAGATGGAAGACGCTGCAAGGTGACTCAGCATGTCACAAGAACAGCAAGCCAGGCAGGCTGGATAGAGCGGCAGGTTCCAGCAGGTTCCGCAGGGCTGCGGCTGTGCTGACCAAGGCCAGAAAGGACACTCAGAGAAAGGCCTTGACTCAAGGCCGTGGTCTCCATGAGCCACTGGAAATTTAAAGCAGGGGAGTGGGACAACTGGACTTGGGTTTTTGGAAGATTCCGTGAGAAGTGGTATTAATACATTAGGAGGTAAAGAAATCAGAAGGAACGGAACCATTTCAAAGGGTACTATGTCTCTCAAAGGAAAAGAAAGACAGGCCACCATTCGTTTCAAAGAGAACAGTCATTTGAGCTTGGATAATTATTTCCAGGCACTGGATTATCCTGGAAACAAAGCCAGCCTCTCTAGCCCAAAGGCTTTTACTTTCATTCTCCAGGATAAGAGTTCTATCCATCTGATATACAAAGCAAAGACACTCATTCATTCACTCAAAACTTTTTATTACACACAGTCTAGAACAGGCACATGGGAAAAAGTGATGCGCAAAAGCAGAAGGCAGACCCCACCTTGAAAAAATCAATGGGGGGAGGGGAGCAGTGAGAACATTCCAGGTATAAGCAAAGGCCCGGTGGCCAGAGGTGGCTCTGCCAAGGGCCAGGAATGTGAGGGTGGCTGAGTAGGGCAAGGGGAACCTAGCGAGAGAGGAGGCTGGTGAGGCAGGAAGGGGCCAGCCCAGGATGAGTTGTGCAGGATTTCTATCTTGATCCCAAAACCAATGAGAAAGCACTTAAGAACCTCAAGTGGAAGGGAGTGGCCTGAGCAGATGTGCCTTTCAGGAAGACTGGGGTGGAGGGGTGACAGTGAAATTAAACAGCAGTTCAATGAGAATAGATTGGAGAGGAATGATACTTAGGAGGTTCCACTTTAAGAAAATGATATGGGGAGGCAAAAGACAGAAGAATCAAGGATGAGTCCCACAGCCCTGGCTCAGGCAACCGGCAGGGCGCTGGGCTTACTCATGTGGAGGAGAAGCAGGTGTTCCGTTTCCTGGCAGGGAGGGGTGTGCTGAGATATGAAATCAGTTGTGTACGTGCTGACTTTAAGATGCCCATGAAACAACAGGTAGGATGTCAGGTAGGCAGCTGGTTATTTGCACTGTAACTCAGAGAAATCTGGATTGGGGAGGTAAATTTGAGTCCTGAAGCTACAGATGTGGGTGAGAGCACCCAGGAAAAGAACATGCCAGAGACGAGAATAAGGTCTTTGACCAAGCTTTTGGCAAGATGTCTGGGAAGTAAAAGGAAAATCAGGAGTATGTTGGCAAAAAAATTTTAAAAGCCAAAAGAAGAGAGTTTCCAAGAGGAAAAAAGAAAAGTTTAAAAGTCTATGCCTTCCTCAAAAGGAAGTGTCCCTATGACCCAGCGATTCCACTCCCAGATCTACACCCGAGAAAAATGAAAATCTACGTCCACACACCAATGTTAATGGCAGCATTACTCATAATAGCCAAAAAGCCCACACACAAATGTTAATAGCAGCATTACTCATAACAGCCAGAAAGCAGCAACAACCCAAATGGCCAAGTAATGAATGGATGAGAAAAATGTGGTATATCCATACAACGAAATATGATTCTGCCATAAAACAACGAAATACTGATACATGCTACAACATGGATAAACCTTGAAAACATTATGCTAAGTGAAAGAAGCCAGGCATGAAAGGTCACATATTATATGATTCCATTTATATGAAACGTCCAGAATAGGCAAATCCATGGAGACAGAAACAGGTTCGTGGTTGCCAGGGGCTGGGAGGAGCAGGAAATGGGAGTAGTCACCAGTGGCCTGACGTTTCTTTTTGGGTTGATGGAAAGTGAAAAATGTCCTAAAATTTGTTTGTGGTGATTCAGGATGCAAGACTCTGTGAACATACTACAAATCATCGAATTGTACACTCTAAATCAGTGAATGTTCTTGTATTTAAATTGTACCTTAGAAAAAGGTCTGAGAAATAAAGGATCTCTAGGTTCCCAAGAAAGTGGGGGATCAAGGGATCTGTACCATCTTACTCACGCTCACCCCGCCCCCACCTGAGGCCGGCTTTCCACACTTGCTCCCCTCCAATCATCAGTCAAGGATCAAAACCACCCCAAAAAATGTAGTAACTTATGGAAACTTTCAGTGAAAACTGTGCCTGGATCTCCAAGGGACCTCAGACGTGGTATGTTTTTCTCAATGGGCATATGGAGGAGAAAAAAGAAGAGAGTTCTTTAAAACAGTCAGTTTTACGTCACAGTCTTGTAGAATAGTAACAAGTGTCACATAAACACATAACGTAGGTCAGACTTCAAAAATGGGACAAACTTCAGACTCTCCACAAGTGAACCACCAAGCTAAAACATATACGGCCATTTTCGACAGGATTCCATGAACACAGCAGATATTATGCTGGCCAAGGTAGATTTCTTTATTTTGAAATCCAGTATTAAACACCTTCAGAGTTCTGAGACATTTCAGACCTTGTTAGGAAGGTACAATGTGGCAGTTACCTAACTTGCAAGTAAATTTTACCCACTGCATAGTATGCGGATGGCACTTGTGGGATATAGAAAATGCAGAGGAGCCAAAAGAGTTAAAAATACTGATGCTCATTTTTTTAAACAAAGACTTCTAAGCACTTCTCCATTGCGCTGTGATTTAAAAGTGTTTATAGTTATATTTTCTTAAAGAGTTTCCTTGAAAAATGACAGAAGGTCTCTCTCTCAGCTGTCCTCATAAACAATTCCTTTGTGAAACAGTCTTAATTTACATACAACAGTGAGAACGAGGATCCTGTACTAATTAAGGTCTGGGGCTGGCTAGCAAATTGCTGTAATTGTACACTCTCCAGCATCCTGCCTCTGAAAACATATCCATAACCAGGCAAGTCGCGTACAGAACGATACTGTTCAAGATTTTAATATCTCGGGCTTCCGCTGCATCTGTGCATGGTTTCCAAGTGTCTCCTTCCCTTGTGCGGGTGACATTACACAGACATTTTTAAAAATGGTTTCAGCTTTGGCAGTCTGGCATCCGCACAGCACAGTCAATTACTCCAAAATGCACACATGGCAGGACGGAGATGCAAGCCACCCAAATGGGGGAGGGGGACGGTGTCTTCAGACGACGACGTGACGTGAACTCACAGAAGCCATCATTTTTCAGACTCCCAAAGCCCTGGCCTTCGAGGCGCTCGTTCTGACTCATGCATGGTGCAGCCAAAATCCTCCAATGAACTGTGCTGTGATCAGTCTATCGCAGAGAATGCAAACTGACAAGCGTTGGCCACGTCTGACCTGCAGATGAGCTTTGCTGGGTTTGTGCATGTGCCCGATCTTTGAGAAACTGGCCTGCATAGACCATATTTCTAAATCAAGTGATTTTACAGGAAAAAAATATCCAAGCTGGCAACACCGGATGAGCCACAGTCCTGCTGGGCTGCACTCACAGGAAGCACCCCCACCCCTCAGCACCTGTGCACCTGGAGATACCAGCTATGGTCACTTAACTGCCAGACTCTGCAGGCTTCTGAATTGGAACCCTTGGGATATAGCTCATGGGTGAGAGCAAAGGTCACTTCATTAATCTCTCTGAACCTCGGTTTCCTTCTCTGGAAAATGGGAACAACACACTTCCATCATAGCATTATTAAGAGAATCAAATGAAATAATTTGCATATGATACCCAGCACCTATTAAATACTCACAAAGCTCTGGCTACACCAACACTCCAGCGACTAGGCAGGGCCGCCGATTTACGCTTGAGCATCTTTCAGCAGATCATTACCCTTGGACACAAATGTCAACCTGACATCTTGAAAGCTTGAAAGCTTTGTCTCCCAAGAGCTAAAACGCTCCGGTAAATGCCAAGGCTGACTTGATGGCAATGACTGAGTTGGGGATTACTCGGTTAATATGTGAGTTCGTGTCACAGGGAGGAGGCTGTACAAATTGAAATTTAGTTAGAGAACCTGAAAGGTAGGATTAGATATAGGAATAGGATAAAAGAACTCTGAGCCAATTATTATCAGAGTTCCTAAGTTTCCCATGTGTAGTACAGTTCAGGGCCTGTGTTTTCTGACTGCAAGTTGGGAATAAGGTTGCCAATTACCCCAGATGCCCAAGTGGCCATCTCATCTTCTTCTGGGCCTTATCTCTTCCCCGTGGGGGCAGTGTTGGTGGGTTCAGGTGTCCAGGCACCAGCCCTTCCCCGGCCAAAGGGCAGACATGTGACACAGGTGAGCCACGCTCCCTCGGGACTTTGCCCTGCTGTTGCTGAGGAGACCCTGGACCAGCTCCGCTCCTCTACCCTGATTATCCAGCCTTCCTGTTCATGCCCTGAGCCATCTGACAACCTTCTAGTATATTCCTTCCTGTCCAAATGAACCAGAGCTGGCTTCTGATGCTCACAACCAAAGAATCCTGATGGAGATGGTGGCGTTTGGGGACTAAAGCACTGAACCTCCCAAGCCGCCAGAGACACAAGCTGGAGGAATAAACGTGTTCACGAGTCCCGAGAGCCACATCACGGATTTTGAGATAATTAGGACTGAAACAGAGAACAGGTATCCTTTACAAGTGTCACATTTTGCCCACACCAATTTCAGCTCTCGGAACCTCCTCAATCCAGTATCCTAACTCTGGATCTCCACACAATGTCATTTGCACACCTGATCAGAGTGGCTCTGTCAGAAAAGTGTCACCTGG
The DNA here is from genome assembly GCA_029593785.1 of Cabassous unicinctus. Lineage (NCBI taxonomy): Eukaryota > Metazoa > Chordata > Mammalia > Cingulata > Chlamyphoridae > Cabassous > Cabassous unicinctus. The sequence goes on along the minus strand of JAQZBX010076982.1, from coordinate 2,666 downwards.
TGGGAGGTGGGAGGTCAGTTCCACACAAAGCAAGTCGCCCAGGCTGTCCCTGGGGAGAGACAAAGGTCTCCCTGGAAGCTGGGTGGCCCCTGCAATCTCCACCACCCCTTCGCCCTCAGCCATGCCCCTCACGGATTCCCACCAAAGCAGGGGTTCCAATGTTCCTGTGAAAACCCATCCAAACAGCTGCAGACTGGCTTCATTCCAACGTCACAGCCGCCAATGAATCAGGAAGCCGGCGGAGTGGCACAAAGCATCCAAACCCTAGATTTAGAGAAGCAAATTTCTATCCCATCCGAACTCGCCTGCTGGGTGACCTCATGTAATTCGCCACTATGCCCCTGCTGAACAGGGAGTCCATCTGGGCTTGGTTCCCACACCCGTGCCCTATTCCTGGAGGCTGTAAGTAGGGTATAGAACACAGTGCATAGGGTACCCCCTCACTTCACCCCAACTCTAGTAATGACCCACATCTCCAGCATTCACCATGTTCCAGACACCGTGCTGAGCTCTGGGTGGCAGCTCATCGTCCTCACCATCACCCTCAGTCTTCATCATCCCCATTTATAGCAGGAACTGAGCCATACAAAGTGACATGCCTGAAGTCCCCCAGCCAGTAAAGGGCCAGGCCAGAATTCAAACCCAGGGGTAGTCTGACTCTAGAAGCTGGGTGTTTTTAAACCTCCATGCCATCCTGCCTCTCGAATGGAAGAGAAAGGTAGAGCATGGTAGTCTAGGTCCAGGGGACAGAAAGAACATGCATTCTAGCAGAGGAGCCAGCCGACAAACTAATAAATAAGAAAATACAAGGTCATGGACAAGAACAATGAAGAAAACAGGGAGCAAGGGAGGAGCCTTCTAGAGTGCTGTAAATAAATTCTCTTGATCTGGGTGGCAGCTGCACAAGTGTGTACATGTGTTAGGTCCATCAAGCTATACATTGCACAACAGATTAAAAACATACAATGAATACTTAAATGAGTGAGTATAGAAAATAGTAAGCGGACTGGGGGCGGGGGAGGGGCGCGGCAGGAGCCAGGTTGGAGTGGGAAGTTACACATGAGCAAAGCAGGAGGTTAAAAGGAGCCACATGGTAAGGGGTTAGAGTGGAAGACAACCCTATGAACTCATGTTTAGTTTTTTATAGATACAGATGGATACATACAGAAGAACTTAAAAATATGTATCTACATGGTGAATATACACATGTATATTTCCTTGCTCTGCCAGCTAAGAAGACCTAGGAGCAAGGACACCCCATAGCAATGAGCACACCTAGTGCCCAATCTTGGTTTTCAATTTTAAAAAACAAGGAACCAGAGCTCCTTGGAGAAATAGCTGATTCAGGGACTGGGAAAGGAAATATACAGATGGACCCAGACCTAGAGCACCTTGTAGTACCATCGAAAAGTAAGGAAGTGCAGGCAAAAAAATAAACCCCACATACAAGGTGGTCCCACACACAGGGACACAAGAGACAACTGAAAGAGCTCCCAATGGCCAAAGCTGGAACAGTTTGCGTAACAAAATAAATTAAATGACAAAGTATAAAAGAGTTATCCAAGAAGCCATACTGATAGAAATAAATGATTGGCTAAATATATAAGTGGGGGAAAGAGACAAATCTCCCTACAGATGAATTCCAAATCTATTTATATAGATTACCCACCCCCAAATGGGTGGAAAATAACTCACCAGTCCTTAAGTGTGGGGTACCGTTCCAAACTGAGGGAAAAAAGAGCAACTTTACCCTGGAGAAACCTGACAAACGCTGCCTCAGCCAGGGGATCGAGGTCAACATCAACATGGATAAGCCGTGATCACTGTATGTACACCCTTGGTAACATGTTATGAAAATGGCACTTCACCCCTGGTCTTCCAAAATCCCATAACCCCAATCTGACCATGAGAAAACATCAGACAAATCCCAACTGAGAGAAAAGCTACAAAACATCTGGCCAGTCCTCCTCAAACAGTCAAGGTCATCAAAACCAAGGAAAGTCTAAGAAACTGTCACAGCCCAGGGGAGGCTGAAGAGACATGATGACTGCAACGTGGGATCCTGGGACAGCGAAAGGGCATTAGCAGAAAAACTAAGGAAATCTACGTAAATGTGGACTTCAGCTAATATTACTGTCGATATCGTGGCAAATGTTCCAGACCAAAGTAATATGTGACTAATGGGGAGGCTGGGTGGGGTGCGGGGACACATGGGAACGCTCCAGACTACCTTTGCACTTTTACTTTACTAAATCTAAAATTGTTCTAAAATAATAAATGTAACAAGTAATGATGGAATAGCCCCTTGAACTGGAGGCCACCAAAGGCCTCTAGGAGGAGGTGAGGTGTACGACGAGATCAGAGAGAAGAAATAAGCGTGTCTCAGGGGGCGCAGGGTCACCGGAGGGAACAGGAGGGAGGCCGGGTGCTCGAGTCGAGATGGGAAATGGTCCAAGCTGAGCAGACGTCACAAGGTGAGCAAGGAGTGAACTGGGGCAAATGAGGGGTAAACCAGGGTGAAAGAAGGTGAACGGGGGTGAATCAGGGGTGAGCAGGCGTGCATAAGGGTGAACCAGGATGAGCAGAGGTGAACCAGGGTGAGGAGAAGGGAATGGAGGTGAATCAGGGGTGAACCAGGGTGAATGGGGGTGAATGGGGGGGTGAAC
>JAQZBX010076981.1:0-14349 GCA_029593785.1 Cabassous unicinctus | reverse complement strand
TTTTTTAAAGATTTATTTATTTATTTATTTATTTATTTATTTATTTATTTATCCCCCGCTTGCTGCTTGTGTTTTACTGTGTCCATTCACTGTGCGTTTCTTCAGTGTCTGCTTATCTTCCCCTTGCTGTGAGGTCCCGCTGCATCAGCCCACCGCACTGCGGGGGGGTTGGCCTGCTCTCACAAGGAGGCGCCGGGAAGGGAACCTGGCGCCTCCCGCATGGTAAAGGGGGGCTCTATCGATTGAGCCACACCCGCTTCCCTCCAACCATATATATTTTTAAAAGAGAAAAACTTGTTTGTTTAGTGTTTTGAAATAAAATAATATTTATGATGAAGCATTTTGAAAATTTTAAATATATTCAAGATTTAATTTATTTAAAAGGAAATTTCAAAAACTCAAACATGTTTCAGCTCTGCATTCTTTTAAAATTTTCTTTTGGAAACTGTAATTGGAGAAAACTCTGTTGAACTGTTAATACCCCTGCTTTTTTCTTAGTAAAGAAAATTAAAATAGATTAAATTAAATAAGTTAATAAACTTAAAAAATAAAATCTTTATAAATATCTGGTTTCAAAAATCATTTTATGCATTCAGTTAGAGAAATTTCACCCTCCCGTGGAGAAGAGAGAGGGACCTGTTAGCTCCTAGCTTTGGGGATTTCTCAATGCTGCCAAGGCTCAGTGTTCGCGCCGCCACCGCAGTTCAGGGTCCACATCCTGGAGAGCCAGCTAGAGTTGGAGTGGAATCTGGGTCCTGGGTGTGGGCGGCTCAGAAATCCAGGAGCACGATGTAGAAGAAGCAGCAGCCCCAGGGCCGGAGGCAGCACCAGCAGCAACTAAATCACAGAAGTACCAGGCACTAGGTCAGCGCTGCAGGGAGATGGAGCACGTGAAGAAGCGGATCTAGAGCAGACTCTGTCAGGTACAAAGAATAACTCGGAGACTTCAGCAGGAAGTCTGATGACTGAAGTCATGCTGGACTCTCACGGGGACGCCTATCGAACTTTCAGCTCACCATCGTGTTGGAGGACAAATGCTCCTATCCCAGCCAATGCTGAGAAAGAACCTCCGGAGAAAAAAGTTCAGAAGGACTCACGCCGTCCCGGTATACAACAGCCCAGTCTCTGCGAAGGGCCCAGGGATCAGAAGAGGCACAAGCACCCCAGGGTGGGCGTCGAGCAGGAGCTGCCCCGACTCCAGAACTGGCTCCAATGCATATTAAGGTCGAGGAGGACTTTGGCTTCGAAGCAGAGGAGATGCTGGATTAGAGCTGGGTTTCTTGGGTACCAGACAAACTGCTGCCATACCCCACTCTAACCATTTCATTTATTGATCCCCTCCCAATAAACTCGCCCTTACGCTAAAAATATAAAATAAAACCTACATGCAAAGACAGAATAGATTCCATGTACCTAGACCCTTTTTTATTTACCCTAGAAACCAAAGTTTGCTCCTCTCGCTCTGAGCAAGGAAGCCCATATTTCCAAATAAGTTAGTTCACATATATAGGCACATAAATTAGGTATATTTAACTTTGCTGAAACGATTTTAACGTGACAGTTTTATTAATACAGTACAATAACCCACACTAGTAGTTCAAAATTAAGCATTCATTTAAAATAAAATTTTGTTCTGTTGATGTTTTCAATATTTTGAAGCTATTTTTATAGTATGTGAAATACCAGGGTCAGATTCTAACCTGCTTACTTACTTTTTCCCTTCTTTTAACAGTCCTTATGGCCAGAAATCACTGATTTTTATTCATTCATATTTTTGTACATTTCACATTCAATAGAAGATGCATATTCTCTCACAAGTATTTCAATTTAGACTGCAAATCGTGTGTATGAGGTTCTGCCAAACAAAACTTGTTCTTGCACAATCTTACCTTTGAACTCAGTTCTCCCTCTTTTCTGTAACATAAAATTCTAATTTTCAGAAAGTAAAAAGCATTTTCAATAAGAAAAAGCATTTTCTTAATTTTTAGTGTAACTTTTTGCATGAATATGATTTCCTTGTGTTAATATAGGTTGTTCTCACAAAAAATTATTTGCGTGAAAAAGATTTCCTTAAATACCTAGGTATTTTACTCCTATCCTTTGAATACGTTATTCAATATGATAATCCTTGGAACAACACAGCTTATCAATTTTAAAGGATGATCAAAAATCATGGAAACTAAAACATCATGTGATTCAAACAATTTTTAAAAAAATCTCTCTCCTCCTAAAATTAACTTTATTTAGCTAATGAGCTATTATATATATATATATATATATAATCCAATGAAATACAACAAAAATGAATGAATCATGAGGTCTTTCTGGCACTTTATGTATTTTGTTTGATGGCATGTTACCTGTCAAGGATATTTATCCAACACAATAGGAACACTTTAAGCTATATTACTAAAACACCACATACTGTTTAGTAATCTTCATTCAACTACTTAAATCTTTTGTAGCTAAATAGTTTTATTCCAGAAAAGCAGATAATATTTAAGCTGATTGGAGTCATAAATATGTCAAGAAGCAATCTAAATCCATCATTAAATATCACATTACAATTTGAGATGTTTCACAAATATCAACAAAATATCATCTTTGAAGTTTTAAAGATATCAATCAAACATATTAACAGGTTAAAAGATACTGCAAAAATTTAAACCAACTAAAGGCATTAGAAATAAGAAACTAGTATTCAAATGGAAGCATAAACCATGCAATTACTCTGTATTAGGATTATATTGCCTAAAATACAAAATTCTGTTTTAAAACTGTTCAATAAAGGAAATAAAATAGCCTATAATTGAGTGAAATTTCTCCCTATATATTTTTGAATTAATTGGTATGTATTATATAATTACAAAATGTTTTTAAAAATTCCATTAGCTATGTTAGCTCATGATCTGATGTGAACGCAAATTTCATTTTCGTTTAACCCACTAAGAATTATGTATGATTAGATTATATGTCTAACTGGCATTTTCACATTGATTTGATTAAAAAAATTAATTTTCAGATGGACAAATGAGAATAACCTATTCTAGAAGGCTTTTACATCCTAGGAGAAAATATATCCTGGGATGTAAAAAGTATTACATTTTCAGTGTTCAATTTTGTACTTGTCATTGAAATTCACACTCAAAATACTCATTCAGTAGGAAGTTTTAAGAATGTGTTTTCTAAATAATTTACTTACGAGATAAAGTAAAATACTAGGTTGGAAATTAACACTAGCCATCTAATTGGATATTTGTCACAATTTAAAAATTAATGGTAAGATTTTCCTATGAGGCCATGTTTTAGTTTTCTAAGGCTGCTGATGCAAAATACCATAATGGATTGGCTTTTATAAAAGGAATTTATTAGGGTAAAGCCTTTTAGTTCTGAAGCTGTGAAAATGCCCAAATCAAGGCTTCATCAAAAATGCTTTCTCTTCAATGGTTGGCTGCTGGCAGATCCTCAAATTCTGCTAGGTGGCAAGGTAAAATGGTGGGTCTGCCAGTCTTTCTCAGCTTTTCTCCTCCAGGCTCACCTTTTCTTTTAGCTTCCAGCTACTCTGTAGGCCTACCCTCTTGGGGGACTCTTGCTTCAGCTTCTGTATTGGGAAAAAATTTAGTGAATATTGTTCAAACCTAAAAGTGAAACATCATGCAGGAAACTTTGTTAATCAGCAAACCAATGCCTTGCTTGTCAGCACCTTTCATATTACAGAAGGAATGATGAGAACTAGAACAGTGGGCACATCTGGGATGTTTTGTAGCAAATAAAAACAGATATGATGCATTCCAGGGAGTGCTGTGTTCCTTCCATAGGAGGCTGGACACTAACTTCCTTGGGAAATGAAGCAGTACACACAAATTGGCATCTATAGTATCAAGTTCATTGATTATGAGCTCAGTAAAAGGGACAGCCCCTGGTCAAGCCAGTTGAAGTCTTACCTTGAGGAAAGTGCTCTGTACAGATGTTGTTTTCAATCAAGACTCTGGTATCAGCTGCTGATTCGGAACATCCCAGCCATGAGCTAGATGTTGGTGATTTAGTATGTAAAACTGCTCTATTTTTCTGTCATTTTGTGACTCTGTTCAATACTGATTTAATCTTTTGACTGATTACATTATTCTTGTTTCTCACTCTAATTGTCAGTATAGACTTATAAACTATATATATACATGTAGCATCCAATTGGGATTCTGGTCAGATTGTCCCCTGGTTTGGTAAGCCTATATCTATATATAGGTATATTGTGAAGGATTATAATACAGCATTTGGACCCCTGTTTGTAGACAATCCTTTGCTTATTTCATATTCTCCCAATTATTAATAGAAGTTTAGTAAAATAAATAAATATGTGTCTGTGTATTGCTTTCTTTTGCTTGAGTTAATTAAGTCATCATATCAATCTATATACACACACACATATATATATGTATGTATAGCAAAGCATTAGCAAAGCATTTCATCCAGCAGAACAGCTTCTCCCCTGATTCCAGCCTCTGGTCTCTCTCAGCATCTTGCAGCTATAGATGACCCTGGAGTCCATCTCACATGGCAGGGTAAAAACAGCAACTGTCTTTCTCTGTGCGTGTTTCTGCTTCCAGTTCTCAGTTTATAGAAGACTCCCGCAAGAGGGTGGAGACCCAACCTGAATCATGCCTCACTAGCCTAGTCCAATCAAAGGCCCTAACGTGATCTAATCAAAAAGTCCCTAAACTGAATCTAATGCAATCAAAGGGCCCCATACCCTCTTAGTTCAAAGAACATGATCTTTTCCAGGATTCACAAAACTTCAAACTGTCACAGCCTATCAATAGTAGCTATGTGTGAAATGAAAAAAAAAGGAATGACAAGAGTAATGTTGATGATAATAATCTTTGCCACTTTTTCATTCACTGTTTTCCCAAAAACTTTTGGTATATATCCAGTGATGTCTGATACACCGTAGGTAACCAATAATGGTTATAGAATGAATGAATGAATAAAAAATTAATAAAATAATAATTAACTAATATGAAATATAATTTTCAGAGTTGCATATGGATTTTACCTTCCTCAGAATGGTACCTCAATCTTACATCAATATGTCCAACACTTACAGCTGCATAATATTCCATCGTACCTGGAGGACATTATGTTGAGTGAAGCAAGCCAGACACAAAAGGACAAATACAGTATGAATGCATTACTATGAACCAAATATATTGTGTAACATATTGTTTGTTCAAAAAAAATTTTTTTATATGTATCCATTACATTTAATTGAGAAATGTATATATTTATTCATCTACATTTACTTTTTAGTTTTTAATTGTTTATATTTTCAATTATTAAATGTACAAAATAAAGTTAAAAAAAAATATGTACAACACTGACTTCTACTATTAGTTTACCAACTCTAGTCAGTTCCTCCTCTCCCTAACAGCACCTCTACCTTTCCTCCACAACACCTGCTTAGACACTCTCCCTCTTCTTACTGTCCAAGCTCTAACAGTCTTTCTGTGTTACCATGGCTCCAGTCTGTCCCTGGTATATAAGTTAATCCTATACTTTTGGATTTAATTTTTTTTAGGAAAAATGACAAAAGGAAGAGGAAACGAAAAACGAAATGGAAGATTTCTTTATATATACTGAATACCCAATCTCTGCTCACTCTATGAATTACAGATGCTTTGTCCTAGACAACAAATAACTGTTTGAGTTTGTTTATTGTGTCTTCTTCCCGCCCCCAGGAAATATGCATTCTAATGTAGTCAACTATACATTTTTTCACTTATGGGTTGAAATTTTTGTAAAAGATCTAAAGAAATATTTTATTTTACTATGGTGATAAATATATTCAATATTTTCTTCTTAAGAATATAATCTTTAACTTCAAATTTAGTTCTTTAATACATATAGAATATATTTGTATATGTAATGAGTGAGGTTTTTAATTTTACCTTTCCTATGAAGCTAGGCTATTTTCCCCATGATTTATTAAATAAGTAATATTTTCTCTATTTACTTATAGCTCCTTCTTCTTTAGAACAAAAGCATCCATAAAATCTTGTGTCTTTCTCACAGTTCTCTATTCTGTTCCACTGTTCAATTTGCACAAGTATCAAAGATTTCTGTTCTATAATTGTGTGTGTTAGTCAGGGTTCTCCAGAGAAATATAACCAGTAGGATATGTGTATGTGTAGAAGATATTTATCATGAAGAATTGGCTCATGAGACTATGAGATCTAGCTAATTCAAACTATAGGGCAGGCCACAGGCTGTAAATTCTGATAAAGGCGAAGCTGAAATCCTTAGTCCTAATTCCCCAAGGGAAGCTAACTGACTAGAAATTTCAGCAAGAATCAATGTTGAAGTTGAGGCAAAAATTCTTCTTCTGAACTCGGAAAATCTCAGTTTTGGCTTTTAAGTTTTCCAACTGCTTAGATGAGATAATCCACATTACTGAATGCAATCTCCTTTGCTGATTGAAGATGCAATCAAATGATTGCAGATGCAAACTCTATCTACAAAAATAGCTTCATAGTAACAAGTAGAACAGTATTTGACCAAACAACTAGAACTTAAAAGTTAACAAAGTTGGCACATGAAATTAACCAACACACTCTGTAAACCTTAATATCTGGTAGGACAGTGTGGTAGTTTGAAGCTTTTATGGACCCCAGAAAATGTCCTTAGAACTAATCCATTCCTGTGGGTGTGAAGCTCTTATAGTTGGGGCCTTCATTTGATTAGATGACTTCAGTAAGGCATGAGCCAGGGTGGGGTGAGTAACAATCACATTCTGACTTTCATCACCAGACATAGAAAGAACTCACATTCTGGGGGAAAATATAAAAGAAACAAAAGAAAACCAATCATATGCCTCAATCTCCACTGTTCCTCCTTACACAATATTTAGTATACAATGAAAAAACTATGAGACTTGCAAAGAAGCAAGAAAGTAGGACACATAACGATGGAAGAAAATGTAAACAACAGAAGCTGAAGCATAGATGATCCTGATACTGGAACTAGAGGAAGAGGACTTTAAAATATCTATTATAAGAAAGAATGGGTGAGCAGATGGAGAATTCAAAAGGGAAACTGAAATGGAAACTAATTCTGTATGTAAAAAATTATCTAGAATGAAGTTTCTAGAAGGAAAAAAAATACTAAAGACTAAATAAGCTAAAAAGCATGTCAGTGACTTGCAGGATAATTTCAAGCAGTCTTACAAGGGTGTAACACCCAGAAGCAGAGATAGAAAATAGGTAATTAAGATATTTGAAAAAATATCAACACAATTTTTCCATTTTTATGAAAAATATACATCTTGAAATACGTTTTTCAATGACTCATAGATCAAAGGAAAAGGCAAAATCTACAGAATTCACTTGAAACAATTATCAAAGGAAAATTCATAATGTTAAATATGTTTATAAACATATTTTTTAAAAATTAAACCTCTATCTCAATAAAACTGGAAAAAGGTACATTAAGAAAATTAAAAGAAACAGGAAGACTAAAGCAATAAAAGAGAAAAAGAAGGAATGAAGCAATAAAATAGAATGAAAGCACATTAATTTAGAAAAGAGTACTCTAGTAAAGCAACCATAAATTTAAAAAATAATTGTTTCTTCTAAAAGCTCAGCAAAATAAAATCTACTAAATACCCTAATGTGGGTGTTCTTAACCTGTTTTGTTCCACGACCTCTTTGCCAGTCAGATGAAAACCAAAGACCCCTTTCTAAGTCCACACTAAACTGTGTATTATTTAATAAATGTATCACACCCTCACCAACGCGTCCTCACAAGAAGAATGTTTTTTTGAATTTCAATTCAAGCTCACGTACCCCTTGCTAAGAACCACTGCCCTAATGCAAAAAGTAAATGCTAGTTGGCAGAAAAAAAGCACAAATATGCTATAAAAGAACTGACAAAGGAAAATAAGTATCAAGAGAAAGCATTAAAATTTATAAAATATTATTCCTAATTACATGCAAATCATTTTGAAAACTTAGATGCAGTGTATAAATTTATAAAAATATATTTTAATAAAATTGTCCCCACTAAAGATAGAAAGTATAAACAGATTTGTTACCATAAAGTAATTGAAGAAGTAATCAGAAATCTTTCTTGTAAAAATAGCATTTACTTAACTCACAAGGGTGAGACAATACCAATGCATCTGATATTGTGCATGAACATTGAAAAATAGTAAAACTTATTCTTCTAAGGACTTAGAATGCCATTAATACCAAAATATGATTGGTGCAAGGGTCATGCCATAATATCAATAATAACAAATTAAAAATCTCTCAATACATGTTATCAATCTCTAATATTTAGAAATGTGTAACCATAACAGGATGATATTTTTAAAGTGCTCCAAAATTCCAAACACCCTAAATGTCAGTGGTGATTTAGAAATCTCTGGGATTTAGAAGAAATTTCTCTAGAGATAGTAAATATGTTTGTTAGGGTTCAGCTTACTTGGTACCCAGACTATTTCTTCTGTTTCAAAATTTTTAAATGTGGTTAATAACATTTCAGAGGTTCTTATGAGGACAAGATGAGAACATGATTCTAAAAGTACTTTATACATTTTTCATCATTCTTTCATTCATTCATTTATTCTTTTTCTCACTCAACAAATATTTATTGAAGACCTATTAATAGCTTTAGGTGCTGGGAATATAGACGTGAACAATACAAACTCAAATCCTTGCCTGTACAGAGCTGATATTCTAATGTGGTGGTGCAGATAGAAACAATATATGAAATATTTGAGTAAAATATAAACTGTGTTTAATGGCAATATTTCTTGTGGAGGTAAACAAAGCAGAGAACAGTTACAGGGAATGAAGCAGAAAAGCAGTATAAAATTTTGAGAAAGGCACCCCATAAAGTTCCTGCTGAGATAGTGACATATTAGTAGGGGACTGAAAAATATGAAGAAATGAGCCGTGTAGATATCTCGGGAAGTTTATTCCAAGCAGAGGGTTTGGCAGGTGCAACAGCCCTGTCGTTGAAATGTGCCTGTGTTTTCAAAAAGCAGCAAGGAGACCAGTGTGGTCAGAAGAAAGTGAGTCGGAGAGAAATGTGAAAACCAAGACAAATATTAGCAGGGGCAAGTGGAGTACAGACTTGAAAGCCATTGTAAAGCAACTTGCTTTTCACTGAATGAGAAGGGAAGCCACTGGAAGATTTTGAGCAAAGGTGTGCACATAAACTGCCTGACGTTTTAAAAGGATAATTCTTTCTGCAATATTGAGAAAAGATTCACAGGACCAGGACAAAATCTGGGGAAACAGTTCAAATTTTTTTTCCTGTGGCTTCTACCATAAGACAGTAGTGAGGAAACGAGCAGTTTTTACACGGTAGAGTCTCATCTTGGATGAAGAATTATATAAGAGGTGAGAGATAAAGAATGATGTCCACATGTTTTGGCTTACATACCTGAAAAAATGATGTTGGCATGAGTTAATTAATCATTAAATTTGGGCTATTAGTTAATTTGTTTTATATAATACACTATGAATAATTAATAAGCAAGATATGCACGTTTTAAAGGGAAGTCCAGAAATAAGTTTTGATCAGGTTTGAATTACCCATTAGAAATTCATATGGTGATGTTAAATAAGCAATTGCATTTGCAATTTGGACTTCAATGGAAAGTACAAGATACTTAGGAGAAGAGATATCACATAACATCATTGGAAATTTTCAGGGAATAGCTATCATTTTTTTTCATTTAAAGTTTTATTGAAGTATATCATTCCTACATGAAATACATAAATAATAAATGTGTAGTAAAAGTTGTGAACTTACAAAACAAGCATGCATAACATCATACAGGGCTCCTATACATCCCCACACTTTGCAAGGTGTGAAATATTTGTTACAAATTATGAAAGAGCATCATCAACATATTTCTTCTAACTATAGTCCTATGAATGGATGTGTGATAGCTGGATGTGAGGAAAGTACGATGAAAGCACTCATTAGAAGACATGGGCATTCATTCAAATTAGACTTGATAAGAATTCCTTCTAGAATTATCTCCAGTGACACTAAGAAGATGGAGTGGAATAGACAAATTTGAGAATAGTGACTGAGAATGAGAGTGTGAGAGAGTCTAAGTACTATATTGGACTGATATACAACTGTGACATCAGTTGCAAAAGTAAATAAAATATTTAAAAGTGAGTATGAAACAATACAAGATAAAAGAAAACTGTTGAAATTGAGCTAATCTTGTTTGACAGTTTAAAGCCAAATAGCGATTACAATAAGTAGTAAGCATTATTCCAATGTTTTTTGCTTGACAACATGAGGTGACAAATTTGAAAAAGATTATCTCTATTATTGAGATAGTATTATTCTCAGGTAATAGTAGGTAGAAAAGACTAATTTTAATCAATCATTTTTATCACAGACACATTACCTGTGAAATTCATTCAACATGCTCATTTCAAATAGAATGTTCTTTATTGCTAAATCAATTGCTCCTTTTATACAATATAATTTAAATCATGCAGTAGTGATAAAAGAAGATATCAGCTACAAATTCATACAAATTCAAATCTTTTTCTTACAGGAACTCAAAAACTAGGATTCCTTGCTCCATGCTTAAATTACCTACTCAGTGAGTGCTTGCTGCACACCTGGTTTCCTCCTCTTATGGTTTCCCAGTAATCAATAGCTATGCAGCTTTGTATGAAGCTTTAAGCTTTTTTCCAGTCTAGTGACCTAGAGTTAACCACCTCAGTTTGTTGTATAATCGTGTTCCTGTTCCTCGAATATCTTCTTAGGGATTGGGAAGGGGAACAACATGCATAGCATTATCATATGTTGGACGGGAAGATAGGACCAGAGCCAGAGATAGGAAAGTTGCTACTAAAGCAGGCAATGAGCACAGTCTACCAAATGTTTTGCCTTTTATTCCTCTAGGTGCCCATCAGGTTTCAGTCCAGGTTTATGTGAAACTTTTGAGTAGTCCTCAACTGCTTCTTCTAACAAAGGGATCTTTGGTGAAGAAGTGAAACGTAAATGTTGAGGAATAATATGGGTTTCTTTACATTTTTCCATTAGCTCAGAAATTATACTTAGGTCTTCTCTGGTAAAGAGAGTAATCTGTAGGGGCAAACAACTGAATTGTTTAACAAAATGAATGTTGAAAGTGCAACCCAACAATCAACAACAATAAAAACACAGAAAATATATAAACTAGCTTTCCACAGTCACTCCTATATTTACATGTTAAGGAAACAAAATTGACATTGTTTATTCACACAGATTCTTTTTATTTCTATCTTAAATGGTTGTAGTTTGTCCAGTGACAATGAAAACATTTTTGTTTTTTGGATCTCATTTTCATTTCAAAAATGAAAAAAGAACAAAAGAATTCAATTAAAAATCTCATGATGCTATCCATTAGGAAAAATTGATTAAAGGAAAAAGTCCATGTATCATATGAATAGATTTATTTTCAAAAATAGTAGTCATTTTCCCTTCTCTTTCTCTCTCTCTTATACAAAGCAATATATAAATAAAATAATTACTGTGCTTGAAGATAATAAATTTGGGGAATTTAAGGAACAAAGCAATATTTTTCTTTCTATCTTACTTTATGTGAAAAATATGCTAGCTTAAGCTCCTGAAGAAATGAAACTATTTTCTTTCTTTTCATTCTTTTCTATTCTTTTCTTTTTTATGAAGAGCTCATAATATTCTATTTAGAATACTTCAGAAAAATTAAGTGTATCTTGTTTTATCTAAATCTCCAACTCACGTTTGTAGTAGGTATTAAGTGCATAAGAAAAGCAAATATGTCCATGTTACTATCCTTACACATCTGAAACTCTTTTACAGATTTGTCTTAGAAAGAGGCAAAAGCCTAATTCCTCACTCAGAAGGTCTAGGAAATCAAATCACTTTCCTCATTACTTCCTGTTCCTTGCTTTGAATTTTGAACTCACTTTCTCTCTAACCTCTTCTGAACTGTATCCATTTTTGAGGGTTCAACTATGAATTTACAGCAAATTTAGTTTGTCTTCACAATGGTTAAGGGTATAGATGCTATCTGCAAATAGCACTGGCATGCCTTTCCCAATTTCTAGCCCGTTACACCTGCCACCCTAGTCTTTTGCTACTGTTATTAATACCTTGTACAGCTGTGCCACATAATTCCAAATTTCCCTTCTTCCTCCTTATGCCAGCATCATGCAATGAAAAAGGAAATTTTCTTTTACAATAGAGAATAGATATTCCTGAAAGGCAGCATATGAGTTTACTGAATAATTTTTTCCTAACCAGAGCAAGAAACTATATTATGTGTTGGTAGACATGTTAGCTAAATCAACCCGTCTGTTCAGATATTCTCAAAATAAGTTGGCATACTTATTGGCAAAGATCCCAGAAAACATATAGGCTATTTTCTGTCCAGGAATGTTCTTAACAAAATAAACAAAATAAAATAAAACACATTTCAAATAAAATAACTTCCATATTATTTATTAAAGGGAAATATAGCCTTATACATAGTGTCAAAATTAAATTGCTTATGTTGTGTGATCTGAGACATGCTTAAAAGCCTATCAATTATCTAAATATACATACCCTGTAGTACAGTGCTGACAAGCCCCATCTTGAAAAATGATTGTCTGCTGAATACTCTTGCATAATGCTTGTCTTCTATTGATCAAATTATACAATGAAAAGATAATGATAAGATAAAAAATGTTTGGCCCCTGTTAAGGATTGAACTGATTTTAAAAATATATTGAAGTCCTAATGCCCAGTACCTCATAATATGACCATGTTTGAAAATAGGAATACTGAGATTGTGACAGTTCATTTCAAATGTCAACTTGGCTAAGTTATAGTGGCCAGTCATTTGTTCAAGAAAGTACTGGCCTTATTATTACTGTGAGGATATTCTGTTGATGGATTTGCATCTATATATATACTCAGTAGATTGCCTATATGGCTGATTGCATCTACAGTCAATAAAGAAGACTGTCCAAAGCAATGTGAGAAGTCTCCTCATCCAATCAGTTATAGGTCTTTAAAGCCACAACTGAGGATTTCAAAAATCTGAAACAGAGTTTGGACTTGCCAGTCTTCAGAAACACCTTAATTGTAATTTCCACCTTGCAGCCTATCCTTTGGAATTCTGTATTGCCATCTTCCGTGATCATACGAGCTGATTCCTAATTTTATATCTATTTTTATGTATACAAATATATATTTATAATTTATAAGTATAAATTCAGCCCATTCTGTTTCTCTAGAGAACCCTTATTATTGAGCACATATAATAACTTAAGTTAAAATGAGTTAATTCACAGCAGTAAGGTGGGTCCTTAATCAGATATGACTGTGCCCTTATAAGTGGAGTGGAAACGACCCAAAAAGAGAGACGTAACAGGGAGAAGGCCATTTGAAGATGGAGGCAGAGACTGGAGTTATGCAGCTGCAAGCCCTGGGACACCTGGATTGCTGACCACCACCAGAAGCTTGAAAGATGCCAGCAATGATCTTTTGCCAGAACCATTTGAGATAACATTAATCCTGAGGTCCTGATAATAGGGTTTGTTTGTTTCTTTGTTTTAAGGAACTAGAGAGGCGTGAGAGGTCTGATCACACAGGTGGTCACAAAGATAATAGGTGTAGGTGGGGTAAAGCCAGTGTATGATGGGATGATACGAGAGTTCTCAGTTTCTGGTGTTGTCAGACAAACAAAAGTAAAAAATATGATGAGATTGACCCTAAATTGTCCCAAGGCAAATACTGGTAGCAAGCTGTGAATATTGTGGGGAGTGAGAAGTGGGAATACCATCAGGAGCTCTTAATTCCTTCCCAGGGAAGGAAGAAAGAAAAGGACAAAAATTAAAACAGAGCATGCATCCCCAAAGAAAGTGCAAATAATTTAGAAGGGAAAAAAGTTAAATTTAAAAATATTACAATAAGTATCCTCAGAAAGTTTTAAAAGTTTCTTGCATCTATATGAAAATATAATTGAGTGCTATAAGAAGCAAATAACTCTCAAACCAAGAGTGCTTTTAGCTACTAAAGATGATTGCCGAAAAGAAAAGAAAAGGAAAGGAAAATACTTGATAGCCTAGAAGATTAAATTAAAGGAAACTACAAAGTAGGGGGGAGATGAAAAAGATGGCGTCGGCTTAGGAGGGCGACTGCAAGCAGCTCCCAGATCACGGCAGAGAGTGGACAGGGTGTGGCACGGGTGTCTGTGCTGTGGGTGTGTGGAGTAAGAAGCTTGGGACATCTATCTGGACAGATCGATGGTGTGGACTGAACCATAGAGATTCGTGAGTTTTAAGCCTGCCTGTGGTGCTTAACACA
>JAQZBX010076980.1:0-14349 GCA_029593785.1 Cabassous unicinctus | reverse complement strand
AAAAAAAAAAGGAGGGAGGCGGGGAGAGAGCTCCCATGCAAGACAGCAGCCTGCAGCCGGGCTGCCCAGCTCACGGGGCAATATCTAGAAGGGCCAGAGTGACGGGCAGAATGTTTTAAAATTGCCACAGGCAATGCCCGGGCCCCAGAGACACCTCAATGGGTCCTCCGAAAAGAAAGCCATCCCCTCCCTCTACTGAGCTCCCCGCACCGGCAGGAGACTCGCCACCGGGGTCTCCTGCGTGGTGGCACATCCCAAGGACGGTGGCCTGCTCGGGGCACGACATGCCCTGCTTTGCCGGCTCAGCTCCCCGGGCCACAGGAAGGAAGGGCAGGGGCAATGAAGGGGAGCGGGTTCTCGGAGCCAGGGCACCCACCCGCCCAGCCCGCACTCCCAGGCGCCCTGGGCCTCCTGGAGGGAGCCACTTTCCCGCGGGACAAAAGTCCCGGGAACTTTCACTGCTCCAGGGATGGGGGGAGCTAGGCTGGCCCTGCCCAGGCAAGTAGCTTCCCCGAAATGTACAATTTTAGGAGTTTTTATGCGCATTATATATTCATTATCGGGATCCCCGCCAAGGACACCCGAGAATGCTCAGTGCCCGGTGTCCTGGCCGCTGCAGAAGCTGACAAGCGGGTGCCCGAGCCCGGGCCTGGGCCCCCTCCCCAGCGGCCGGCGCTGCTCCACTCCTCCCAGCTGCCTTCCTTTCTCACCCTCTCTCCCCCTCTCCTCCAGCTCCAACACAAACTGTTTGCCCGGGAAGTCTCCCTCTATGACCCGATTCAGCACACACAAGAGAAAACTGTGGGCGACAGACCCAACGTCCTAACGAACTTGAGTTAATTAATGCTAAGGAAGAAAAGAGGCGCCCTCACGCTGTTGAATCACGGTTCACTAGCCCTTTCAGTTTGCTGTGGGTGGAGGAAAAAAAGGAGAGGCTTTTTGGTTCAAATATTTTTGGGGGGTGAACAGAAAACAAAAACACCGCAGAAGGGCCAAGGAGGGAGAAGCTGCCGGTACCTGCCTGGAGGGGCAGCGGTGAAAGGAGGGAGCCGGGCGAGAGCAGCCAGGGAGTGGAAAGAAGAAGGAAGGGATTATCCATGGATCTGATCGCAGGCCTGTTTAAATAAATCACTCTAAAAACTGAGAAGTTATGAGATGATAGACAGATAAATAGATAGATAAGTAGATAGATATCCAAAAAGCCCCAAACCAATAACCTGATTTTAACAGAGCGGGAAAATGTTTGAATGGTGCAGAAAACTGGTCTGGATGGCAAGCCTACAAAAAATGTAACTGCAGGAAAAAAAAAAAAAGAGGTGGTAATGGGGGGAGAGGGGGCAGGGAGAACAGCTGCAATTTTGCTTTCCAGATGTTGACAGCAAAATGCAACTGGCAAATAACTTACTCTACCACTTTTTCACCTTTGGCCCTGAGATGTTCAAATTGCACATCTACACCCCAGTCTGCCGGGGTTTAGTGAACAGGTCAGAGAGGCTGGTGGACCACACGCCTGCAAGCTTTTTTATGGGTCCACTCATTTTTCCAAGCCTTCGCTCCACTGCCAGGGGCGGAGGTAGGAGGAGGCCTGAGAGAAGGCCAACACAGGCTGGAAGACATTTTTATTTAAATTATTTTTCTTTTGTAATTCGGCCTTTTCTATACACCTTCGAGGCTGGATTTTCTGTTGTTTTTCTTTTTTAAAAAAAAAACAACTTTTTAACTGCAGTGTAGCATGGGTAAAGACGGCCGCTTGATACATTTTCACAAAGTGAACACACCCAGGCGACCCCACCCAGCACCCCACCCAGCTCCAGGCCCGCGGAACAGGCCTAGAGTTTGGAAGCTATAGGGCGCTCGGGCCGATACGCCTCAGAAGCAGCTCCAGCCCACCCGGCAGCAGTGTCAGACACCTATGCGCCAGCACGTGTTGCAAACTGGAGCGTGCTGTTCCTGCGACCGCAGTGTGCGGGGTGGAAAGAAGCCCCCGCTGTCTCTCAGGGGCCTGCCCCCTTGGAACTGGGCGGCTGGCGGGGCACGTGTGGGGGCAAACGGCCCAGGGCAGAGCAGAAAGTCAAACAGCGGACCATGGGAGCCAGGCCTCGCCTCGGGCCCTGCCTGGGGGTGCTAGGCAGGGGCGAGACCCCTACTGGAAGAACTCAAGCCCCCCACCCTGTTCCCTACCCAAAAGAGTCCTGCAAGGTGAGAGGAAGAAGGCTGCAGAGCCAGGAAAGGGGGCAGGGGCCTGGGGTCCCAGGGAGTGCTGTCCCGGGGAAGGCAGGCCAGGCCTTGCAGATGCGTCCGCCTCCCCTTGCCTGGCTCCAGCCCTCGCCGGCTCCCCCTTCACTTTCACTCACACTAAATTTACTTTATAATTTTAAAATAAAATTTAAAAAAAGCAGGAAAGAGAAAAACACTGAAGGCAAAATACCTCCCACAGTATCTCTCCAAGGGGAAGGGGAGGGTTCTGCTTATGTAAAAAAGACCAAGGCGAGGGCTCGCTGAAAAGTCTAAATGCCGAATAACGAGAAAAATAGGAGAAACGCATTTAATTAAAAACACCTGAAGCAAATGAAGAACTCGCTCCCTTTGCAAAGCGAAGGCACTGCGCGGCCCCTGGCGCCTGTAGGCTCAAGCCCCTACCCCTATTTCTCCCTCCCCCCGTTTCCCCTTCCATTCCGACTGGGGAGCTGAGTCTTCCCCAAGCCCCAGGGAAGTAAAGCTCCTTTTCCCTCCAAGCAACCCACCTGGGGGAAAAGGCCCAGCACCAGCCTGCAGCCAACCTCCACGGCCCCGGCACAGGAAGGGCCCCTTCCCCAATCCCCCCGGCCCTGGCCCCTGCTTTCCCTCTCCAAATCTGGCCCTGGGGCCAGCGGGCAGCTCTCTCCCCTACCAGGGGCGCAGACCGCCAGGACAGGTTATTTTTCCAGATCCCATGCCGGACTGGGGAGAAAGAGCTGTTCACCATGGTTTAAAATATGACAAGGGATCTGAGCAGACACTTGAGAAATACTCCATTACTTGGTCCTTTATTTTTTTTTATAAGGGGAGGCGGTACAGGCTGGGCAGCAAAGCTCTGTTCCCTATGCCCGCCGCCTGGGAAACCCGGCCTCGGCTGGCACGGGGGTACCCAGAGCCCGGCTCCTTTCTTCCTTTCTTTTCTTTTTTAAATCGCTCTGGTGCAAACCAGGCAGTGGGTCAGGGCCCAGAAGCGGGGGACAGAAGGGGAGTGGGTTGCCTCTGAATGGGGGTACTGGGGGAAGGAAAGCGAAGCTCCGACTCCCGGCAGCCGCAAGTTTCCCCGCTTGTGCCAGTTTGGGGATTTGCGAATCA
The DNA here is from genome assembly GCA_029593785.1 of Cabassous unicinctus. Lineage (NCBI taxonomy): Eukaryota > Metazoa > Chordata > Mammalia > Cingulata > Chlamyphoridae > Cabassous > Cabassous unicinctus. Next base: position 11,019 of record JAQZBX010076980.1, on the reverse strand, counting down.
GACCGAAGCGGAGGGAATGGGGTGAGAAAAAAGCCCGCATTACAACTAGCCCGCCCTGCCCAAAAGCAGAGCGTTTTCCACCCTTAAATAAGACAACGCCGAGTGCAGAGGGGAAGAGAAGCGAGGAGTTATTTCTCACTCTTTAATTATTCGGATGGTTAGCATTATTTAAAAAGAAAAAAAAAAAAAAACCATACACATTAGCCAATGATATATTCTAACCCTCAACAAAGCCGGTATTTTTCTCTGATTACAGATTTTGCTGTGGCAAACCCGGGTTCCGACGACAGACGCAGCGCAAAAGCAAGCTCCTAAATGAGACGCTATTTGATTAAAATCGCCATAATTCCTGGCATTTCTATAACGCCTTTCAGAGGCCCCCGGCCCGGTTCTGCAGGGATCCCGAAACCGCAAGCTCCGTGCCCAGGCAGGCCAGACTCGCCAGCTCTGCGGAGCTTCACGGGCATGCTCTTTTTCTGTTCTTTGTGGGGTTTTTTTGTTTTGTTTTTTGTTTTTTAAACAGCCTCGGTCTCACCTGCTTAAAATTTTAAAAAAATAAAAATTAAAAAGCAATAAAGTCCTTTAAATTTTAAACCTATTAAAAAAAAAATAGGAGAAAAGATGACCCAAACAATAAGCAAAAAGGAGAGCTAGATGGGGGTGGGGGGGCGGTTGCTGCCGGGATGGGGCCGCCTCTGGGTTCAGGGTGCAGGGCTACAGGGTCAGCTGCCCCTCGGGATCATCTCACCAGCCCAGGGCAGCTGGGGAGGGCTGAGTCATTTGCACGTGTTAAAGGAAAAGAACCTAACACCATCAAAGCTCATTCAAGTAATTTGGGTGATGAGAAGTCAGGTTTATGACCTGTTTCAGAGGGACCCGACGCAGCCTGGGAGCTTTCTCTGAATGCGTGGGGGGTAAGGATAGGCGGTTTAGCGGGACCCCAGCTTCCTCCTCCGACAGGCTAACTCGGGTCGGCTCGACGCACACGCTCTTTTCCTCCTTTTCCATCCTCTCCCCCGGCCTGCCCAGGAGGTGCTGCAAAACTGCTGGTAACCATGGGTGGGGAGGTCTCAGCGCCCCAAATTCAGGAACTCAGGCCCGGAGAGGGAAAGGAGGTGTTGATCAGAAGGGATGGAGAGGTGGGGACGTGGAGGAGGTTTAAAAGTTTCTTAGTGGCTTCGCAACTCCCCGGCCTGGAGGCAGAAGAGAGGAAAAGGGAAAGCGCATTCTCTGCCACTTAGTCACATTTCTTCCCCGTGCTCGCTGGAGGCCAAACCCCCGAACCCAGCCAACCCTCCAAACAAACAAAATCTCCCCTGGTAAAGTTCCCAGCCTCCACCCTAAAAGAAGAGGCGCCTTGGGAATAGATGGAGGAGGCTCGGGGGTCCCAGCGACGGCGACGCGCCCGAGGAGCCGAGGTAAAAGGGCCCTCTCTGGACTGACGCCCCGAAGTCGCCCTTGGGTCCTGGGGCCGTTAAACCCCGAAGACATCCCTCCTCCCCCGCAGCCAAAGAAGAACAGGATCCATCAACATCGCCGCCGTTTCCCAAGCCCTTGCGCGCACACCATCCTCTGGGGGTCGGTGTCAGGACGCGAGGGCGCATGCGGAGGGAAACTGAGGCACAGGCGGCCCCGTCCCCCAACCCGCGCGCCCGGGCACCGAACCATCCCTTTTGCCGTCGGCTTTTGTTCCTGCAAATGGCGAGCTCCCCAGAACCGGAACCCGGCCTGCCTCGACGCCCGCGCGGGGTGACTTTGGCGGGGTCGCTGGAAGGGGTGAGGCCCACACCCACTTATGTGTGTGTATATGTATGTGTGAGGAGGGCTACGGCAACCGGGAGGGACCACTCTCGGGCCTCCGGAGGCGCTAACCGCCAAAGGCCTCGCCCATCGCCGCCGCCTCTTCACACCCGCCCCGGGTTTCCCCTCACCTGCCCGCGGGGGGCGGCTGCCCGCGCTCCGGGCCCGACGCCGCGCGAGCGGTTCCTCCCGGAGCGACCCAGCCGCGCGCCTTGGGCGCTTCCCACATCCGGGGCCTCGAAAAGGCCACTTCCCGCCTTTTCGCCGCCGCGCACGCGCACGCCTGACTCTGCGCACGGCCTGCTGGTGGCCCGCGTCCCGCCAGCGCTCCAAGGTCCGGAGCGTCCGCACCGTCGAGGGGGATACTGTCCCTTCCCGTCCCCGCGGTGCAAATGGCGGTGACCGTCGGCACCCATGCTCTGCGAGCTGGAAAGCACACAGCCCTTCCTGGCCTGTCCCATGGGAGGCCTCCCGACGACCCCGCTCCCACCCACGTCCCCCCCCAGACGGGAACCCATATCAGATGCGAGAAAATGCCACGTGCGCAAAGGAAACCCAAGAGGCTACAACGCACGGAGCCCGTGGACGGCGCGAGACACACTCTGGGGCTAGCATACGGGCACGGGTGGCACGCGACCTGGGCACACGTGCGGACTGGGGGAAGGGCTTCACACCCACGCGGGGAGGCGACCTGGCTACTCCCCTTGGGGAACCCGGAGAAGGCTCGGAGGACCGTCTAAGTTTCTTCGTCCGGATTGGGGCATCGAAGCGCATGTGTTGGGAGACAGTGGCGCCGTCCGGGGGGCAGGTGGTTCCTGGAACATCCCCTCCCACCCACGTATCCACCCCTGCCCCTCCGCTTGGATGCGCTTCTGGGATTTTAAAGAGTCCCCCATCCCCTCTAAAAACCAGCCGCACGCACTCGCTCCTGCGGTCGCTGGTGCGCGCAGGGAAGCCGCCTCCACGCCCAAGGCGCACCTGGGAGGAAGGCCGTGGGGGGTAGGGGGTTGGTGGCAGGGTCGGAGCGGTAAAGCCGGACTCAGGGGCAACTGGAAGTTTCGCCTGAGGAGGTGGGGGGGGACATTAAATGGCCTCTTTGTGGAGAGGAATTGCGGGCCGTCACTCAGGATTAATTTAAGCGGTAACGGCAAACACACCAAAAAGCAAGGTCTCGCCGCCAGCGCCCACCCCCGCGATTGTGTTTCGGGGAGCGCAGCGGGGCTCGTCGGGGCGGACCGACCCTTACGGAGGAGGGGGTCCCCGGACTTTAAGAATGTGGGGCGTCCGCGAAGGGAAAGGGGAGGGCCACTCCCGCCTCGCCCCACGTCCCCGTCTGGCGCAATGGGTTTTGTAGGTTTGGGTCGCAGCCGAGTGGGGGTGGTAAAATCCAAGTCCAAGCGGGGAAGAGGGGGGTGGTTCTTACGTATATTTAAATATATATATATAAAGGTACAAATTTCTAATATAAATATAGCACATGCAGGGGCGCTACTGGGCAGCAGTTCTGGGGCATCTCACCTGCATCCCAGGGACATTTAGGGAGACGGGTGTTCTGGGAGAAATGGGGGGTGGGGTGGGGGTCAGGCCTCCGCTTCCGAGCCCCCTCCCCCACCAGTCCGAAAGCAGCTTTGGAACTAGGTGCCCCGGGCGACCTGGCAGGTGTGCGGCTCACGTGAAGCACACGCGTGTGCAGGCTAGGGATGTACGGCCCCCCGTGGGCCCGGAGCCACGTGTGTGGGCACCGGCGGCTCCCACCCGCCCTGGGCATGGGGGCAGGGCGCGGAGCCACCTGAGCCCGGGACCCTGATGGGGCCACCGAGCAGCACGTATGCTTGGGATCCCGGTTTGGGTGCGAGCAGAGAAGTGCCTGCGTATGTTCCGGACCCCCATCTGGTGCCGGGCAAGGGCACGAATATGCGCCCTATCAGTCCTTTCGGGGCGTTCGGCCGGCCACTTCTGTGTGTGCGTTGCCCGGGATCCCCGATGGGGCGCCAGCAAGGCGCGTGCCTACGTGTGCTGGGACGCAGTCGGGGTACCAAGCGGGGGCGTGCTTGTGTGCTTGACCGCGTCCGGCCTGGCTGTCCGGCACGGGCGACCGCGCGTCGGAGTCCCCCGTCGGGTCCCCGGGGCAGGGGTGTGCGCACGTACATGCGCGCGCCCTACGGGTGGCCACGTGCGCTGGGGCCGCCGTCGGGGCCCGGCGGAGCCCGGATCTGGCCCCAAGCGGCCAAGGGGCAGGGCCGGCCGCCCGGCGGGTCCTGGGCGGGATGTCGTTGGAGCCTTGTTGGTTTTGGCCGAGGCAGCTCCAATGGGGGATGCCCCGGGGAGCGGGCGGGGGTGGAACAAAGAAGGGGAAAGCGGGGGAAGGCCGGCTGCGGAGGAGGAGGAAGCGCCCTGGAACGCGGACGGCCCCGGGGGGTAGGGGTGCGGGCGGCCCCGAGGCGCCGAGGCCTGGCCTGGGCCACGGCGGCCACTCCGCCCGTCTGGGTGGGGGTCAGAGGGTTTCAAGTCGGGAGCTCCCTTTCTCTGCCTTCCAGGACCCCGTCTCCAGCCGACTGCTGCTACAGACGGAATCCCGCGGGCCTGCAGCTGTCCACCCCGGGCCACATGGAAACCCACCCTCACGGCCATCGCGCACCAGTGCGCGCGCCACGGGGCACCCAAGCACATCAGGGAAATACAGGCCACTCAAACGTTGTGTCTCTGCACAGAGGCGCCCCCTGTGAATAGCTTGGCTGTCCCGGGGTTTTTGAGTGCCAGCCCCCGCCCCACTTGGAGCCAAGTAGCATTTGGGGTGGGGGCACTCTGAGGGCTCAAGTTTCCCTGGCAGAGCAGACAGAGGCCAGCCGGCCCCTCCCCACTTTCTTTGCTTTAGAACTCAGTTTTCCCCACCCGGGGAATGGGGAAGCAGTTCCCATGGAGATAGTGGAGCGGAGCAGGCAGGCAGCATGACAAAGGCAGGGAACCCGTTTCCTGGCTGAATAATTCCCACTGCCCCGCTTGTGGCCTCTTGACCTTGGGCAAGGCGGTTAACCTTGTGGCCTCCTGGTCTGTAAAACAGGTTACTCACACCTGCACCGTGTCGGGAGGGTTACGGGAGGTAACGTGCACCGCCCACCCACCGCCGGGGCGTAATTGCTCGGGAGCTGGTAGCTGTTATTTTTATTGTGAGGAGTCTACGGCTGTGACAAGCTGTGACGCTCAGTGTGATCGCGTGAGGCTGGCTGTGTGTGCGACTGTGCCGCTGTGTGTGTGTGTGCGCGTGTGACAGGTTGTGTGAGACTGTGCGTGGACGACAGATTGTGCCGGTGTGCGGCTGTGCCTGTGACAGCCTGTCACCGCGACAGACTGCGGGTGGCGGGGTGTTGCGGGCAATGACGGTGAGAAGAGATGGGGCAATGAGTGGGGGGTCAGTCCCCTTTGGGCCTCGGCTTCTCCACTAGGTTCGAGTCGTGCCCCACCGGCTTGCAGACCTCCAGGCCACAGGTCACCCACCGACGGGGGCCTCCACTTCACTCCGCGTCAGCTCAAGTGCCACCCCCAAGCTTCTTGCCTGGGCTTGGGGGACCCCAGGGCAGGTAGAAGCCAGGCCTGGCCGGCTTTCGGTAAGGGATGCTCACCCCAAGCCCGTTTCCCACAATTTCCCTGAACTCCAGGCCTGGGCAGGGCTGGTGGACACACGGAAGAGGAGGAAAAGGGGGTTGGGGGAAAGAGGGGGGAAAAGTCAGAGAGAACCCGAGGGACATGGAGGAGGAAGAGAGGTTGGCACGAGCTGCTTGGGGCCGAGGATTCTGGTCAGGGCAGACACATATCAGGCCTACGGGGTCAGAAGGGCAGAAGCACCAGCTGACGGTTATTGGGCACTGCCTGTATGCTCGGCCCCGTGTCCAGGTGCCACTTTGGGGCCTACTCCCTATGTCTAATTCCAAGGGAGGGGTGAGAATATCAAGCCTCAGCTGCAAAGCGGCCAGGCCACGATTCCGACCCAGACCGTCCCCTCCTCAGTGCGGGATTCCCCTTCCTACAGCATCCAGGGCCACGGCGTCCCTCCATAGTTGGGGAAACTGAGGCTGAGAGGAGGAAGGGCACTGAAAGAAGCACCCCCTTGGCCCTGGGGACAGTTGACAATTCAGGACCGCGAGGCATCTGACACTGCGCTTTGCCTGACGCAGCGAAATCCCACCAGCCGGAAAACTCCCGGGGCCCATGGGCTGGGGGCCGCGCCCCGCAACTCCCCTGGCTACCCTTGGTGCTAGGCATTGGGTGCTCCCCGTCACCCGTTTGGGGTCCCCCTGCTGCTTTGCGGGTGGCTGTGGCATGCAGACCTCTGCCTGATGTGTCCGTACGTCTGTCAGCATGGGCCCACGTCTGCTCTGTATGTCCACTTGGGGGCAGGTCTTGCTACTGGGGGGGGGGGCAATGGGACAGTGTTATAGCACCCCCCACCCCCACCCCCGAAAGTGTGTCTTTGATACTTGCAGCCTCGGCAGCGAAAAACAAGTTTCCACAGGGCCGCCTTGGGTTGAGGCCAGGCCGTCCTCAAATAACATTTGAAGTTACTTAGCAAACTTTGTTTAGTGCCGAGAGAGGCGCGGGCAAGCAGGTTGGGGGTGGGGGGGGGCAAGGAAACCGGTTCCTCCGACGTCCCTCGCCCTCTGGGGGCACAAGTGCCCAATGTGAGGCCTGGTTCCCCACCCCAGCGAGGGGGGAGCAGGAATCTTGGGGACCTGGGGGAGAAGGGAGCATGGCACCCAATGGATGAAGCTTTGTTTCCTACCAGTCCAGGCCCTGGGATTGGCCCGACATGCCCACCCTGGGCTCCCCGCGGCCCAGAGGCCAACACCAGGCCCGGGGAGGGGGTGTCAGAAACGGGGAGGGTCCCTGTTTCTGCTGCAGCCCCCTCCTGCACCCCAGCTGCCCACCTTGACGTTAAACAAAGAGATGGGTTGCATGAGCTGGCTCTGAGCACTGCCCCCCCCAACACACACACACACACACACACACACATAAAACACGGGACCCAGGATGCCTCTGGCACCCACCTGTCCAGTCCCCCCAAATCCCCATCTCCAGCACCCCAAATCCCCATCTCCAGCACCCCAAATCCCCATCTCCAGGCACCAGAGAAGGCCAGAGAGCCAGAGATGGCGGGTTTGGCAGTGAGATTGGTGCTTATGGGAGGGGGAGGGGGAGGGGGAGGAGATGCCAAAAATGGTGAGCCATTATAGGCGAGCAGGCGAGAGAGGGAGGGAGGGAGCAGGCGGGAAGATGGAAGCCAGGCGGGCATCCTCGCCGAGCTCCAGGCTGCAAAGGGGGGCAGCGGGAAGAGGCAGCCCGGGCCCCTCCAGGGAGCAGGCCTGGGGGACAAGGTGCGGGTGGCATGAGCCCAGGCGGAGGGCAGGGAGACGCTCCGCGCTCCCCCCCCAACCCCCTGCCCCCACCGCCCGCTTCAAAATGGAGACTGGCAGCAACAGCCGCTCAGCTCTGCCCGGGCACGGGGTGGGGATGGCAGGCCGGCAGGGCGCCCAAACCAAATGCCACCAGGCCGGGCACGGTGGTTGCCAGCCTGCGTGCCGAACCCCCCCCCCAGCCCGAAGCCCTCATGCCCGGAGCTTTGGTGGGGTAGGCGAGGAGACGGGGCAGAAAGAGTCGGGGGCCCCACCGGCCGACCCCACGCAGGCAATGCCAGGTTACCCCCCCAAGCCACGGGCAGGTCCCCAAAGCCCAAGATGGCGCAGCCTGGCAATGCCAGGGTGACGGTCTGGGGTAAAAATAAACGGAGCCCGCCCCGGGAGAAGCTAAATCGAGGGCCCCAGGTGGAAGTGCCACTCTGGGCCACCAGCTGCCCCCGCCCCACCCCACCCCCAGCACAAAGCTGCCGGGGTGCTCCCACAGAGGCCCGGATGCTGCCCAGGAAAGCCTCAGCTTGCCCTCCCACGACAGTGACCCCTTTGAGAGGCGAAGGTGCCTGCAAGGTGACAGGCCTCCCCGACCACCTCTGCGAAAGCTGCAGCCTGCCCCAGCCCCCCTGCGTGTCCCACCTGTCCTCTACCCCACACACACAGCAACTCTTGCCACCTCAGGTATCAGACCCTCCCTTGTTTATCATGTTTGCTGTCTGCCCTCACACTGGAGAGCACCTTTGCTGGTTTGCTCCTTACTGAGCCCCCAGGGCCTAGAACAGAGCCTGGCACCCAGGAGGTGCTGGGTAAATATTTGTCCAAGTAATGCACTTCCCCCCCCCTCAGCTGTACCCCCAGCTCGTGGCACCAGCTGGGTGCCCGGCAAAGTGTGGGAGAGGGCATTGAGCCTGGCCAGGATGGGCAAGCTTGGCTGGTGGGGGTGAAGAGGGAAGAAAGGGGAGAAGGCAGGGGGAGAGACAACCATCCATCCTCATTCTGAGTCCTGGATAGAAGATAATCCGCAGGTCAGAGTGGTAAGGAAGGTTCAAGGGCCAACAACTGGGTCCTCCTCAAATGGGGGTGTGGGGCTCCCCTCTGAAATTTGGTAAAAGCCAGAGATGCTGTCTCATTGGCGGGACTTAGGCCCTTTGACCCTGGAGCTGGACACACCCTTCCTAAGTTTCTCGTCTATAAAATCAAGCACTCCATGTCAAGCACCGTTTTGAAGCATGTTACATTCTGATCCTTACCACAACTCCATGATAAGGGGAACTATTGCTTAATAAAGGAGGAAACTGAGGCCCAGAGAGGTTGGGCAACTTGCCCGAGGTCACAGAGCAAGTAAGTGTCAGAGCTGGCATTCAAATCTAGAAAGCTGGCTCTGGGGGCCCCACTCGTCTAGTAATAGTACCCGCCTCACCCAGAAAGATTTGGGGAGACAGGCTTGGAGGACGCAGCCCAGGGCAGGCACTCAGTGCATGTTGCTGTCACGGTGATTCTTTCCTCAAGCATTCATCTCATCGTTTTTATTCTAGGAAGCCTTTCTCCCTGTACCAGTCTACTCTCTCTTTCTCAAGAGGCTGCAATGGGGAGTCAGTGGCCAGAGGCTGAGTGAGACAGCCGGCAGTGGACAGAAAGAGTCTCAGAACTCAGCCTCGCCCCCTTCTCCTCTTGGGAGGCTGGGCAATGAGGAAGGGGCGCTCAGCCACTGGGGCCTCCCAGGCTCACCCCACACCCCGTGCTTCTGCAAACTCAAGGCAGGGATTCAGGGATTCTATCGGGAGAGGTCGGGGTGGTTGAATTTAGCACCCAAGAATGGCCAGTGGGACTGGGGGCCAAGGGGGGGATGTGCCAGGAAGGCAGGCCTCCCCGCTCAGACCGCCATTTGCAGCCAGAGCCTGGGCCAAGTGTGGATTCCAGGTGTGAATGCACGTGGAGGTGTGACTCATCCACGTGTCCAGACGGCACGGGACCGTGCACGTTTGTTGTGTGTCAGTGTGCTTGACAATGCCTGGGCATGGGACGGGGGTGTGTGTTGTCTGTATGTGTGTATCTGGCTGTGTATCTGTGTGTCTCCTTGTGTCTGTGTTCCTGTCTCCGTTTGTGTGTGCTTGTGTGTCAGTGTTTCCATGTGTGTCTGTGTGCATCTATTTGTGTCTCCTGTGTCCGTTTTCCTGTGTCTCCGTGTGTCTCTGTGTATGCCTGCGTGTTGCCATGTGTGTCCGTGTTGTGTGTCTGGGTAGTGAGGGTCAGGGCCCAGCCCTGCTCGTGTTTGCGTTATTGCCACGTGTCTAACGGTAACTCGGGACAGGGTTTCTCAATCTCGGCGCTATCGACACTTGGAGCTGGATCCTTCTTTGTGCATTGTAGGGTGGTAAATGGCACCCCCGGCCTCGGCCCACTCGAGGCCAGGAGCACCCCCACCTCCCCACGCCACCTCCAGACATTGCCCATTGACCCCAGGGGGCAGGGGAGGAGGCAGAATCGCTCCTGGCTGAGAAGCCCCGGGTCCGGCGTGTGTGCCGGCGTGTCGCTGCTGCGTGTGCTTGTGAGCGCTCCGTGTGCCTCACGGCACGGGGGTGCAGCGGGGCTCACGTGGTCGCCGCGGACCGTGCTGTGTTGAGTGTGAGGGTTGCGTGCATTCCCGTGCGCCCACCAGCATGTCACTGATTGTGTGTCCCTGTGTCCTTGCACGGGTCTGCGCGTGCCATGCCGGGCTGGGGCGTGCGCGTGGGGGGCGAGCCTCTTTGTGTGGGCGTGCATGTGCCGGGGTGCGCCGCGCCCGTGCGTGGCAGCGTGGTCCTTTGTGCCTGCATGTACGAGTCTGTGTAAGACGCACCTGGAGTCACCCCCTGAAACAACCTGATCAAAGCCGATATTTGGACGGAAGCACCCAGATAATCCGTCCCCCGCCCCCACCCCCTAGCTCCTGGCTGCCCTAAACGGGAAGACGGCTCCCAAGGCCCAAGATGGAGAGGGTGGGGGGGGGATCTGCACCTCCAAGCTGCCCCCGCCTCCCCCAGCTTGGCTCACACAGCTTCAGGTGGGGACGGACCCCCGCCCTCGCCCGACTGGTGCCAGGAAGGCTGGCACTGAGTTTCAGCTAGGGGGGGTCGGGGTCCCAGGCGGTGCGAGTGGGCGCTGCCCCCCTGCCCACGACCGGCCACCACCCCCGGCTCCCCTTGGGGTGGGGCCCGGTGTGGGGGAGAGCTCCCCAGCACAACTCCGGCTCCTGATTGGCCACGGAGCGCCGCAGTGCCCGCCACCCGCCTCCCCCTCCCGGGCTGGCGCAGCCACGACGTCGGTAGTGGTGGCAAACGCAGCGCCGAGTTCTGGGCACAGCTGCGCCTCACAGAACCCTGCCAGCCCCACCAGAAGCCAGACACCCCAGCTCCAGGCCCCCGACCCCTCCCCGCCCGCCGGGCCAAGCGGCCCGGTCACCCCGGCTGCGGCCCCCCTCGGGCTGCCAGGCCCCATCCACCCGGCCCCCTCGCCCACCAGGCCAGCACCCCCTTGGCCGAACCCACTCGGGGCACCCGGGCCCCTGCACATGGCCATTCCCGCCCTCGGAGGGGCTCCTCAGGGACGGGGGGGCAGGCGGCGGGGAAGGGGGGCGGGGGGAGCTAGCCCTTCTTCTTTTAGTGAACGCGCCCAGAGCTGGAGCCAAAAATCGAGGAGGAGAGATATTCAGTTGGAGCCAAGACGCGTTTGGCAGGAGAGAGAGAGAGAGAGAGAGGGAGCGGGAGGAGGGGAGGAGAGAGAGAGAGAGAGAAAGAGAACAGGGAAAGAAGGGGGGGGTCTCAGTTTCCAAATCCGG
>JAQZBX010076978.1:0-14350 GCA_029593785.1 Cabassous unicinctus | reverse complement strand
CCACTGAGCCACACCCGCTTCCAGGTCTGTTCTTAAGTATTTCATACATTGTGCTTCTATATAAGATTTCTTTCAATGAAAGACTTTTGCTTTAAAAAAGAGTTTGAAAATCACTTATCTCGTTTAATGATCCTTTTAGAGATGAGGCAACTGAGGCCTAGATAGGGTTGCCACATAAAATACAAAATGCCCAATCAAATTTGGAATTCAAATAAACAAAGTATAGTTTTTTTAGTATAAGTATGTCTCAAGTATTGCATGGGATTTACTTATACTAAAAGCCATTCCTTTCTGCTAAATCAGGCAGCCTAGGCCTGGAAAGCATAATGCCCTGCCCAGGAGAAGGTCAGGGCTGATGAGGCACATGGGATGGGTATGGGACTGATTCAAATGATCAGCCACCTGTCCGGAAGTGGGCCTGGACGCAACTGTGTTGCGTAAAAGTACAGGTTTTCCCTTGATAGGGTCCTAAACGTTGTTTTCAGCAGGACCACACCTGTCCTGGGGCTGCAGTGCCAGATGTTAGTGGAGTGACCAGGCCTGGCATCCTCATGCCCTGCTGTCCTCTCTGTATTCTCCTGAACTCCCTTCCCAGCTGTGCCCTGGGGTCTTGGGGCTGAGCGCCCATGGCACTTAGGGTGGTGAGCCACGGTATTGTTCCAACACCGGGACGTGGTAAAGGGGACACACTTAATCCTTGTGCTGTAATATCCAGCCTTCCCTCTGGATCATGGGTGGGAGGAGGGGAGGGGGCTGGGGAAGAGGCCTGGAAGTTAACAAGCACAATCACTCAAATGATCTTTCTTCTTCCTCTGCACTGACTCGGCCTCATTAACACAAGGAGGCTAATATCTGGCTCTGGAGTGAAGGCAGGACTGAAGTTCTCTCCAGGGGCTCTGTTAAATGTCATAAATTGCAAGAGCGCAGCTTGAGGAGTTTGTGAATGGCATCTGAGCCCGAGGCCATCTAGTAATATTTATACCATGGAAGTTCAACCTGTTTCCTCCTTTAAAAAAAGTTTCTGATTTGTTTCAGAAGATGTCCATCTTGATCACTGTTTCTGGCACTCTAACGGGCAAGAGTCTCAGTTCCGGATGCCTGGGGAAGGCTGTGGAAGAAACAGCTTCACCCTGGGGAGGTGCTCACAGGAGTTCAGATTCAAGCCTTTCCTACTGCCCAATGCCTTCTTTCTGTTTGGGGTGCAGTTAGGAAGCAGGTCTCCTGCTGCCACAGGAAAAGAGGATCCTTCTTATTTTTAGTCTATCAAATCCTGAGAATGAATTAAATAGGCCTGTTCAGCCATGCACACCTCAGCAAGGGTGATGGAATATTACCAAAAATAATAACTAACAGGTACCTAGAGCTTATTATTTGTCAGATATTGTTTTGAGCAATTTATATGAATATAAATTCATTTCATCCTTGAAAAAAATACTGTGAGGTAGTACTGTTATTATCCACATTTTAAAGGCCGAGAAACTGAGGCTGGGCTCTTAACCACTCATCTCTGTTACAGACCCAAGTGGAGGATTGTGCTAGCTGCTCGCACCTAGGTTGTGCCTATGCCGTCCTCTGAGCCCCAAAGTCTGGCATTTCCAGTGCCCTCGTGATCTGTCGCCGACCTGCCTTCTAAAACTTCTCTCGCACCGCACAGCATAGGGCTCTCAGGTGTAGCCCGTCTCCCTGTCCCTGCTCACCAGGCACGGCCCTCCTCTGAGACTTGGGGTATATTGGGAACATCGTCTGGCCTTCTCTCCATGAGGAGAGCGAATTCTATGCAGCCTTGGGTCAGGCCCCACCTTCAACCCCAGGCATCCCCATGGCCACTCCAGACCCAGACATGCCCCCTGTGCTCTGAATTCTTGAAGGACTGCTTGTGTGTATTGCTCCTTAGCCCTTTAAGCTTGTCCAACCTTGGAGTTGCTTTGTACTGTATCTCAGGTCTTGTGCTGTTATTTAATGACTCACCTGTCTTGCTCCCTAACTAGATTTTAAGCTCCAGGAAGGAAGAGGCTCTGTGTGAACCTTATGGCCCCTCGGTTCAAGATACTGAGGGAATAAGTGGCTGAGAGCTGTATTTCTCAGTTGCTGACTCTTAAAGAGTCACAGAAGAGGTAAGTGGTGCTCTTTGTAGGCAACTGGGAGGCTTGCGGTGTCTCTTGGAATAGGTAAGGTCTGATGGGTGGAGTGAGCAGACAGCTCCCTCATTTATGTTATACTGTCTTACACAGATTCTACTCTCTTCAAATTGCTCCATTAAACATATAATGAAAATTTAGAGTTGCAGAAGGCCTATGTTCTTGCAGGAACACAGAGTCATCTGTTGCGAGAAGCAGGAGCTATGAATAGGCCTTTCCCCTTTCTGTCTGGTATTATTTTGGTGACCGTAGCATTCAAGATGCATAATCTTATGTTATGTCAGTGTTATTTGTGTCATTTTCTCATTACGTACCTCTAAGCCTAAATGAAGAGCAATGGTTCAGGAGGGGCTAGAAATCTGACTGAGTCTGATTGTAGCTGTAAGGGGAAAGTAGAGTGGTGCTAAGACTGACTTTGTGGCTAGTCAAGCGTGTTTCCATAGAACTAATGCTCATGCTTATTTTCCTAATGTAAAAGTGAGCGCTGAGGCTGCTGGGATGGACAGGAAGGAACAGAAAAGTATGCTGAAGTGCTTCTGACTTTCACAAAATTTGAGTTTTGCAAGACCTTTTCTAACAGAACAGCTGAGTGTCTCAGGGAACATTTGTGATTCTTGAATCTGGATAAGATAAACTGAAGGTGAAATATTTCTGGAAATATGTAAGCATTTTGTACCTTTACCATTTCTGAGGTCTCTAAACTCACAACGATGGCACTTTGGGTCTCCAGGCCTAGCCCCAACTCTCCTCTTTGCCCAGAGGGAGATATGTGTCCTCATTATAAGGAGGAGAAGACCTGGGAACAGAGAGCAATGACTGCTTTTCTTTTATATTCATCAAAAAGATCGATAATCCACATGTGATTTCCACACTGGGCCTTAAGTATGAATAATTATGGAACAATTAAATGTGGTGGCCAGAACTGTTAAAAGAGCAATTATGTGGCTAACTCCTGTGGATTGCCTTTACTCTGAGTTGAAATGATATGATTTAAAATATAACCTCAGATTTCAGAATGAACATTTCAGAATGCTCTTCTATTGTGAGCTATTGTGCATTGAATTATTCCCCCTCAGAAGACGTGTTTAAGTCCTAATCCCTGGTACCAGTGAATACAACCTTATTTGGAAATAGGGTCTTTGCAGGCCCTGTAGCTAAGATGAGGCCATACTGGATTATTAGGGTGGGTCCTCATTCAATATGATTAGTGTCCTTATAAGAAGAGGGAGGGAGCAGACTTGGCTCAAGCAGTTGGGCACCCACCTCCCACATGAGAGGTCCCAGGTTCAGTTCCCAGTGCCTCCTAAAGAAGACGAGCAGATGCTGCAAGGAGCAGATGCCGCAACGAGCAGATGCCGCAACGAGCAGATGCTGGAATGAGCAGATGCCACAATGAGCAAGACGTTGCAACAAGCAAGACGCTGTGGCCAGCAGATGCTGCAACCACTGCAACTAGCAGATGCTGCAACCAGCAGACAACACAACAAGCAGGAAGTGGAAGTGGCTCAAGCGACTGGACACTCGCCTCCCATGTGGGAAGTCCCGGGTAGGGTTCCCAGTGCCTCCTAAAGAAGACAAGCAGACAGATGAGAGAGCCATCTGTGGCGGGGGAGATAAGAAAAAAGAATCAACGACTGAAAAAAAAAAAGAGGGAAAACTGGACACAGCAACACAGACGCAGACTGGAGAACTCCATGAGAAAACAGAGATATACAGCTAGAAGTCAGCCATGTGAAGACACAGGCAGATTAGAGTCACTCTGCCACAAACCCAGGAACGTCTGGAGCCGCCAGAAACTAGGAAGGGGTAAGGAAGTATCCTTTCCTAAAAACTTCAGAGGGAATATGGCCCTGCCAACACCTTGGTTTTGGACTTTCAGTCTTCAGAATTGTAAGAATTGTTGTTTTAAGCTATCCAGTTTGTGGTACATTGCTATAGCAGCTCTAGGAAACTAATAAACAGGCTGTTATTAATTATAGAACTTTTCTTTTCTTCTCTAAATATAATGAGCAAATACCAGTTTGAGCATCTCAAACAAGGCCAGAGAGAAAGGGAATTCAAAGTTGGGCCAGCATGGCTGGACTGTCCCTACCTACCTATGTGTGTCTTTCTACTACAATATTACCAGTCCTACTTACCATGAGTCCCCCCTACCCACAGTACCTTTTACTTCTATGGTTGAACTTTGTAGAATTTGCCTTATTTTATGGCTATTTGATAGTAATGACCTTTCTATAGTGCTTTATAACTCAGAAAACAGTTTTCACATATATTATCTCATTTTAATCTTTGTAACAACCTTGTAAGGGTATACAGTATTACCAATTCATAGATGAGGAAACTTATGCTCAAGCAAGGACTTTAAAACTCAAATATCAATAGGAGCCAAGCAAGGACAAAATATGAAATAACCTGTCCAGGTGGTATCAGTCAGTATAAATTAAGATATGTGCAATAACAAAATGATCCCCAAATACTGGTGGCTTGTATTAATAAAGGTTTATTTCTCATTCAGGCTGCATGTTCACTGGAGGTTGGTTGTGGCACTGCTCCATAGACATTCACTCCGGCATCCAGGGTGACCAGCAGGGATATTGCTAAGGGATAAGACAGGGGAGTGGTTGTAGCTCAGTGGTTGAGCACTTGCTTGCATGTACGAGGTCCCAGGTTCAATCCCCAGCACCTCCAAAAAAATAATAAAGATAATATGTTGTAACTGTGTGATGGCTCCTAAAGATTCTGCTTGAAAGTGGTGCACATCACTTTTACTTACAAATGAAAACATGTCCTTTTTCTGAGGCTTCTCTAATAGATCTGTATCTGTATGAATCACAAATTCATCCTACCTGAGGGGTTGGCAAACTAATGCTCCTTGGCCAAATCTGGGCCCATGACCCACAAACTAAGAATGGTATTTACATTTTTTAAAGGTTGGGAAAAATATTTTGTCATATGAAAATTATATGAGATTTAAAATTTAGTGTTTTGGTAATAAAGTTTTATTTGAACAAAGCCATACTGTCTTTTTACATATTATCTGTGCTTCACTGCCAGAGATGACTAGTTGCAAGAGACACCGTGTGGCCTGCAAAGCCTAAAATATTTATTATATGGCCCTTTACTGAAAAAGTTTGCTGACCCCTATCATCACTGGTCAGAAATCAACTTGTAGGAACTCAATTTAATAGTCTCAGCTGCCTTTTTCTTTTTCCTTTTTCTTTTTGCAGTCCCTGTGGGCAATGCGTTTGGAAACCAGAGCCTCTGCATACATATGGCTGTGCACACTGGGAGGCATTATTCAAATAGATGCCAATGTGACAGGATTCCCCCAAACTCATGCGATGTGGCGGTCTTGCTGCCACCAGTGAATGTTAGAGTGTACATGGAGAATGCTTACCTCTCACTTGAGCACTTTCAAAATTGCATGAGAGTCATAACTAAACCCAACAAACACCTTAAATAATATCAAAAAGCAAATGACAGCACAGGAAAAATATTGGCAACAGATATTGTAGACCAAGAATTAGTATTTCTAATGCATAAAGATTTTTTTTACAAATTAATAAGAAAAAAGAGATATATCATAATAAAAAATGGATAAAGGTTGTAAATATTTAAAAAAATGTCCCAAAAGAATATGATAAAATGTTCAATCTCACTGGTAACTAAAGAGATACCAATTAAAACATGGAGTTGTCAATTTCACCTATAGGCGAAAAAAAGAAAAGCCCATGGTTGGCAAAGTTGAATGGAATAGGGCATATTCTGTAAATTTGAATTTTTGATGGAAAACTTGTTAATATAAATCAAAAGCTTAAAAACCTTCATACTCTCTGTCTTTGTCTACCTCAAGGAATTTATATTAAGGAATTAACATATAGAGATGCACAAAGTAATCTATGCCTAAGGACTTTTTACCACTGATGCTATTCTTAATACGGAAAATTAGAAACAACTTAAACATCCAATGGTAAAATTACACAACCATTAAAATTATGTTGTAGAAGAAAAATTAATATTATTAGAAAGAGTTTAAGATATATCATTAAGTGAAATAAACAGTATACAAATAGTATATACAATATGCTCCGCTTTTTGCAAAAAACAAAAGCAAAAGAAGACAAAAGTATCTCACATAGAAAAGATTGGAATGTATCTAGTAAAATGCTAATAGTGGTTATCTCTGAGTTATTGGATTATGGGTGATTTAGATCTTTATACTTCTCTGATTTTTCCTAATTTTCTACCATAAACATATATTACTTTGATAATCAGAAAAAAATAATATAAACACATTTGAACTGACAGAGGAAACATACTTATAGGATACTCATGAGCATATTGGGACCCATATAGTCCTCCTCATGATTTCCTTCAATTTTGAGGAATTCGTTTTTACACCACTTTTTTTTGGAACCTGCTATTTTCAAGTTGGTGAATCATGGGTTTGATTTTCCTTGATGCACTAGGAAATGTGTGATTCCTGTTCGTGCAGGAATGGAAACATCACAAATCCTGCTCTGGTCTCTATTATCTGGATAGTAAGGAAAAAATATTATTTTGCTTAAATGGTCTGAGGTATTTAAAGAATTGCTTCAGCTTGAAGGATCACTTTATGACTTAGCTGTGGCTAATATGGAGGCCAGAGTGCTTTCTGGGATGGACTAATCTAGCTTTGGAGAGAAACAGACTTCTAAATTGGGGTGGGAACCTACAGCATGTGGTTTCCAGTCGGCCGGCTCCCTCACCTCCTGAGAGTGAGTGGGAATCTCCTCACGCCCAGCCCAGGCATGCCTGACCAGCAGGGACAGACAGCCTGCTGCCTCACTTTTGAAAGGTTGCCAACTGCTTCTCAAGAAAATTGCTTCAGTTCTCCCGTTCTTGTTACATGGCCCTGGTGGTCCACAGTAAATGAAATTCTAAGCAAGGTTAGGAGGGAAAAGTTGAAAACTTCTCTAGCATCTGAGACTAGAAATCTGGAAACTTCTGGACAAAAGCCTGTTCATTTCTTTTGGAAGTCAGCTTTTGCTCGGCCTCTTGTACATGGAGCCATTTCAGACTCTATTACCTGACATCTCCGGTGTCGTCGTGCTTCCTGCCCTTTTGTGGGGTTCACACTGCCCTGGCTTAGGTGCCCACAGGCAGATGGAACTGACTGAGTGCAACTGGGAAGAAACCTGGGAACCACTCCTGGTCTGGCTGCAAGGTCTGAGGGAAATTGGTTCAGCCAGTGGAGCAGAGTTTCTGAGGAGTGGGAAAATAGCCTGGCACAGCCCAGCTACACAGTCAGCAAGGGGAATCAAGACAAAGTAGCTGGGGGTCCCAGCAGAGAGGCAGATCCCAGCTTGGGGTGTCTAGGGGTGGCTGTGTTCCGAATTTCCAGTGAGCAGCCAGTTAGTGGGTAGCAGGGTGCCAGCCTCCAGGGAAGGGCTCAGAGATGACAGGCACTTAGAACAAGAGTGGGATAAGGGTTTTAGAACAAGAGCGGGTTGAGGATGTAGCGTTAGCCATGGGGTGCAGTGGGAGGGGCATGGGCTTTGGAGTCAGACCTGGGTTTGCTCCTGCCTTCACCATTGATCCTGGCTGTGTTTGGTAGAAGCCTCAGTTGTCTTCCTTGTGGGTAGGACCAGCACCACCTAGCTATGGGAGGTGTTGGGAGAATTAAATGAGCTTAGTTGTATAAAGCACTCAGAACAGAGTAGACACACAAAAGGACCTTCCTAAATATCTTTTGTCCCAATTCAGCATTAGAACTGGGAGTGGGGCTCGGCTTGTATATGGAGGACCAGTGGTCCCAGGCAGGCGACCTCTTGTGTTGAGGCTGAAAATCAGGCTGAGTCTCACACTATTGGTAGTAATTTGGGAAAACATACCCAGTAGATTTTTCTACTTTCTTTTCTTTCTAATGGCTTCTTTTTGGAAACTCAAGGACTTTGTTTGCATTTATCAAAATCTAAGATGACTGGAGAAGAATGGGGTGACCTGAGGACCAATTGATGTTTGATTTGCGGAGAGAATTCCAAGATACGCCAGAAATTCTTTAAAAAAAAATAAAATGAGGAATATTTATTCAGAGAGACCATCTGACACACTGTGTTTTGCTTTTGGTTAAAGAAAACAAGCATGGATCTGGTGATATAGTTTTATACCTTTTGCAAATAATCTAAAAACATCTATTGAGGTCAATATATTCTCTCATTAGCCCTCCAATTTATGACCACTGTAACCTTTACAGCTCTACAGTGAAGAATTCCAGCTTTCTGTATTCACTACTTAAGTCCTGATATGACATTCAGTGGAAATAAATGAAGAAATGTAATGATGTCCACTTCTTGCTGCTAGGCAGAGACTATGCCACATTCTCTTCTTCATCCCTGTGCCTGCCTCCTCCTAGTACGCCCTCAAGAAAGGCTTGCTGAGCTGAACTGAATGATAAACAGTATTTTAAACTGAATGTTCTCTACTCTCAGAAAACTCAAGGAACTTTGAGATTTATGAAGCATCTACATAAGATGGTGGAAGTGGTTTAGATGTGAGGAAGTTAAAATTCACACTACAAATGATTTCTTATTTTACAAAGTGATAATGCCTTTAAACAGAAAGTTTCTATATTTGATTAAGAATGAGTCAACTTGGGGAAGTTCATCTCTACCTCCTTTTGGGGCATGATAATCTCATGAACTAAGGAGCACAGATATTTCTTTTTTCTATTAAAGTCAGTTTTTTAAAAATGCTTGATTTCTTTGAAGTATTAGAGAAGGTGTGGGGAGCCTGATGGGGAGAGGATTTCACCAATCCTCCTATAGTCCTAACACCTAAATTCCAAGGACTGAAATTCTAAGCCCTTCTCCAACTCATCCCCTGAGGAGCTCCACCCTGTTTCTGCACCTTTGGACACATGGTGGAGCAATGTCGTGTGGACGGACAGTCCCTGTGCTGTGCCTGGGTGGGGTAGACAGGGGAGAAGCAAGTGTTGGTGTGTCTGAGTCCTGTGGCCTCCCTGGCCCCATCCTTCCTGGCCTGGGCATTCTTCTCTGCAGAGAACTTACTGTTTCTGTAGGTGCTTGGGCTGTAGAGAGGGATTCTAGTTCCAGAGCAGCCAAGGGGCAGAGGCAAGACCTAGGTAAGGAGGTGAGTCTTTCTTAAATATAACAACTCTTAAAATGTAAGAGGTTAAGTGGGTTATTTACTGTTTGGCTGTAAGATTCGGCCAAGTTTGCATGGTCCTGAAAGTGTTTACCAATGCCGAGAACCATGCCAATGACACATTGGAAGCATTTTTCGTGGCTCGTGATGATTGATTTTAGTTTGCTGGTAGTAACATTTCACAGTCAATATTGGTGGTTAATTATGGACACAATTTTAGCCATAAGGCAAAGTAGATTAGATATGAGCCTGTCTCTAGGTCAAGCCATTTTCCACTGAGATAAAATAAGGTTCTAGCTCAATGATCGGATTTTTAAAATATCTGTATTTCTAAAATTATTTCCAAATACTCACACTCTATGTTGATCCAAAGCATATTGATGCATAGGCCAGCTCTCACATACCCATCCTACTGCAATTCTCCCAGGCCCTCTTTGTAGATCCTGAGATCCAGTCTTGCTGGATGATCCACTGTTCCCTTTACACAACCTGTGATGTCTTGCCTCTGTGCCTTTATTGGGCTGTTCCCTCACCTGAAATTCTCTTATCCTCTACAGGTCAAATTCCACTCTTCCTTTAAGACCTTGATCAAGGACTGCTTCTCAGTGAAGACTTCTGTAGCCTATGCTGGC
This sequence comes from Cabassous unicinctus, assembly GCA_029593785.1. Lineage (NCBI taxonomy): Eukaryota > Metazoa > Chordata > Mammalia > Cingulata > Chlamyphoridae > Cabassous > Cabassous unicinctus. The sequence continues at coordinate 4,434 of JAQZBX010076978.1, read as the reverse complement.
CATGTCCCACCCATGTCCCACCTGAGACCTGCAGGCAGGTTCCTTAAACACCTACAGCTCCCTGCACCTCTCTCTCTCTGGAGGTTGTTCTCTAGCTACAGTGGAGACCTTCAACTGTGCATTAATGGGGCAAAGGGTAGTGCCCAAGGGGGATTTCTCTATCATGAAGGCTGGGAGCTGTGGGTAAACACTCCAGCTCCTCGCCCCTCGGTACAAAGATTCTGAGGCATGATCAACATTCTGTCAGAGGCTCCCCACTGTGGTTGAGTCCCTTTGTCATAACAATAGCCTGCTCCCTTCTGTCTTGACTTCTATTCCCTTCTTGTGTTTCCTGAGATCTTCTCCTTCCCACACAAAGTACTTGCACCCAAATCCTTGCCCCAGGATCTGCTCTTGGGGAAACCAAATCCAGACAACTTCCCTGAATCTCTAAATGTAAGTAAGTTTTTCTCCTCTGAGGCTCATAGCAGTCGTCTGCAGCTATTATATTCGACCTCATCTTAGAGGAAATTACATCTGTGAGTTATTCCCCTATTAAAGTACAAGCTCTTTGAAAGCAGGTACATGGTGGGTTCTCCTTTTATTCTCCGCATTGCCTAGCACAGTACTTTTCACAGAGTTGTGTTCAATATCTATTATCAAATTGGTGAATAAATGTGTGAGTGATGAATGAATGAATAAATGAATGACAAAGCTCCTTTGGCAAACTTTTCACCTTACACTTCATCAGTGCAGGTTTAGGTAGAACACATGCCAGAGTCTCTGCATGCCCAGTCTTTAGCACATGGTAGGAACTCAAAAGATGTTTGTAGCATGAAAAAACAAAGTGTATTTGGCAGGATCAAAGCAATCTGCAGGAGGGGTGAGCATTCTTTTACTAGACCTGTGTCCAGTTCATGGGATGTTGATCCAATGGTATTATAGAAGCCTGGATGTGCTGCCAGCTTTAGAGGCCTTTTGCAGCCAAATCCAGTTTGCTGGGGCCGCACAGAAACAGCCAAAATGGTCTGTCAGTCTGGGCTCTGTCCCTGTCTCTGTGAATGAGCCTCAGGACAGGCCGGCGGCAAGAGGGAGGCCTGCCTCCTTGACAGCTGTCAGCTGCCCATGATGTAGGAAACCAACTCCAGTTGCAGCCTATAAAATTCAGATTACACTGAAACACCAAGGAATAGCCTTAAAATCCCTCAGATAGTGCCCCAGGTCCTGATCTCAGCCGGAAGATATCCCTGGGGGATGGGACTTGGCCGGACTCCACTGGGAATGGGTGGGAGGGGGAAGTCCAGATAATTCTTTGGGTTGTGGAAGTTTTGAGAGACACCGAGGCCCCAACTCAGACTTGGAACTGCTTGAAGTATTTTCAGGCTGGTGGACTGTGCTGACACCCTAGGTTCCAGGGTGGTAGAAAAGGTGACACACACTTCCTGTTTCAAGGGAATTGCTAGGTATACTTGGACAGGAATACACCAAAAATGAGGTGTGGGACAAGGGCACTAATGTGAATTAAGTGACTGCCCAATGTAACTTCTTGCAAGGAGACGACTTGGGCATTGAAAGCACGGAGGGACTGGAGAAAAAATACAGACTTAGCTCTGCTGCTTCTAAGCTCTGTGACCATGTGCAAGTTACATAAACATTTTCAGCCTCTGCTGCCTTCCCTGTTAATGGGGCAATCATGACATCCTTGGACAATTAGGAGAAATATGAGAGAGAATGTATGCAAAGCACCTGGTCCAGAGGAGATGCTCCAAACATATGTCCTTTCTCTCCTCTCCTCTCCTCTCCTCTCTTTTTCACTTTCTTTCTCATTCCTATTACACCTTGAGGGAGAGTAAGGTATTCCTGAAGTACCTAGTAATTTATATTTATCATTAATGAACTCTTTATTAATTGGCTGGTCTGGTTTTGAACACACAGGGATTCATACAGGAAGAAGTATGTGGAGTCCACAGTCTTGTCAAGAGCAGCCAGAGACAGCCCTTTCTTTCTTTCTTTTCTTTTTTTTTTTTTTTTTAAAGATTTATTTATTTACTTTTCATTTTAAACGCCCCCTTCCCTGTTATGCTGTTTTGTGTCCATTCGCTGCCTTTATTTCTTAATTCTTCTCCTGGCCCTGTTTAGGTCCCAGGTTTTGGTTACAAAAGAGTGAGATCCCCTGAGAGTATGCCATACAACTCAGAAAAGTAACATTAAAGTCTTCACCATTTTCAGCATTAAAAAGTTTATTATTTAATATATATCCCAGAGACTTAAGTCTTCAGTCTGTTCATATGTTGGGTGAGCCCTGATTCTCAGCAGGATTGCAGCCAACTCCTACTCTCTAGTTCATTGGACTCACCCAGGACAATTGACAAAATGGTGATGCTGGACAACCCCCCATCCCCCAAAACAGAAAGTGTCTACCACTGTAAGCAAAACAGTTCCTTTCATCTGCCCCATAAGATCTAAGCCCCCTCTCAATCTAAAGCAGAGCAGGCATCACTGTCATAAATTCCTAAAGACTGAGGAATGAGCAAACATAAAGGGGGAATGCAACCATGCAACAAAGTAGACTTATTATTAATGTAGTAATGGATGAACTTGTAACATTGATATAAAGATAGTGGTTACCAGAGGTTCTGAGGGGAAAGTGGGGGAAGAACAGGTGGAACCTAGGGCATTTTTAGGGCATTAGAATTGTTTTGCATCATATTGAAATAACTGAAACAGGCCTTATACATTTTGTCAAAGCCTATGAATTTGTACAGTGCAAAGTGTAGACCATAATATAAACTATAGACCTTGGTTAGTAGCAATGCTTCAATATTTGTTGATCAGTTGTAACAAATGTACCACACTAATGTAGGATGTTATTAATAGGGGAAAATGTGAGAGGGGGAGGTGGTGGGATATATAGGAATCCCTGATACTTTCAATGTAACTTTTCTGTAACTCAAAACTTCTTTAAAAATAAAGTTTTTTATATGAAAAAGTTTATTATTAAATATATGCTTGATAACAGAAAAACAGGAACATTGCATAGATAATGAGCTTTAACATTATTATTTTGTTGGGGGGTTGGGGGGGGTCAATGGAGAAAGTAAAAATCTTCCAATAAGATTTTCCAGGGCTCCACCCCAATCAAGATGGCAGAGTGAGAAAGAAAAAAGATGGCAGTGTGAGACGTTTCAAGGCTATGCCCCTACCCTAGAAGCTTTGAACAACCAGCAAGAACTGGCAGAAACATCTTTCTAAAAGCTCCAGAAAATAGTTACAGGATTGCAGTAAGAGAGTAAGGGCTGAATCAAGAAAAAGGCTCCTTAAAAGTGGTAGGCTCTCTTGGCACCCTGGTTGGCCCATCCTCTACCCCTCCTCAGCTCAGCTTTGAGCCAGCCTGCTTCCCAGTGTGGATCCTTGATTCTAGTTCTGTATGTCTGGCCCAATCTGCCTGGTGGTGGCCTGAGGGACTCACTGTTCCAGGATTTGCTCTGCATGTAGAAGATGGTTGTGCTCCCTGGGCTAGGGATAGCAGGCAGCAGTCAAGTTGTGCTGCCTGGCAGGGGATTGCAGGCTGTAGAACATACAGTGTAGTGCCCAGGACTGGGAGGAAACTGTTTCCTAGGGAAGAGGGGACAGTCATAGCTGTGTAAATGGGGGAATTCCGAGGACCACAGGTGCATACTCATGGCCTGGAGCTATTCTCCAAATTCATTATATGGATAAATCCCAATCTGCAAAGACTGTGAAAGTGATTTTCTTTTTCTCCTCTTTTTCTTTGTTGTTGTTAGCTACTGGCATTCAAGAAAAGCTCTGCCAAAACACTAGCTGGATACAAGCTTAAGGAACAGATGCCTCAGAGTCAAAATTCCACTGCAACACACTAACATATCAAAATGTCCAAGTTTCAACAAAAGATTTCCAACATACAAAGACAGAAGAATTGATGGCCCAAGCAAAGAAGAAGATTAAAGCAGTAGAAACCATCAATGAGGAGTATAAGACCTAGGACATTCCAGAAAAAGACTTAAAAAAAGAAATGGTCCTAAATATGCTCAAAGAGTTAAAGGAAAACATGGACAAAGAACTAAAGGCTATTAGGAAAACTGTAGATGAACACAAAAAGCATATCAATCAAGAGATGGAAATTGTGGTAAGGAACCAAACAGAGCTGAAGACCCCAGAAACAGAAATGAAAAATTCCCTAGAGAGCTTCAGCAGCAGATTGGAGATAGCAGAAGAATGAATCAGTGAACTTGAAGATAAGATAATTGAAATCATCCAGTCTGAGGAGCAGAAAGAAGAAAGAATGAGGAAAAGTGAACAAAGCCTGAGGAATCTGTGGGACACCATCAGATGTACCAATAGATGCATTGTGGGAGACCCAGAAGGAGAAGAAAGAGAGAAAGTGGCACAGAGAATATTCAAAGAAATAAACTGCAAACTTCCCAAATTTAACAA
>JAQZBX010076977.1:0-14349 GCA_029593785.1 Cabassous unicinctus | reverse complement strand
GAAATTTTTCAGCCAAAATTCCTGTATCCAGCAAACCTGGCAATCAATAATAAGAAAGAGTTAAAAATTCAGACATATAAATAAAATTAAGAGAATTTGTCAATAAGAAACTTGTCCTTTAAGAAATAACAATGGAAGTTCTGCAGGTTGAAAACAGAATAGAGATGGGAGGAATGAAGATTATTGGTAAGGATAACTAAAAAGATAAAAAGAAAAGTGAAAATAAAACATCACACATATAAAAATAAATAAAATATGGCTAATGTAAGCAAAGCATTGACAGTATTAATATTGAATGTCAAAAGATTAAACTTTCCAAATCAAGAGACACAGATTTGCAAAATGGATAAGGAAATAAGATCCATCTATATGCTGTCTAAAAAAAGTCACCTTAGACCCAGGGATACAGGGAGGTTGCAGGTGAAAGGTTGGAAAATAATTTTACATTCAAACAATAATGAGAAAGGGTAGAAGTAGCGATATTAAGATCAGAAAAAGTAGACATCAAATGGAAAATTATTTTAGGAGACAAAGAGGGATGTTATATATTAATAAGTATGATAATCTATTAAGAAAAAGAACAATCATAAACATTTATGTACTTAACCAGGGTGCGTCAAAATACATGAGGTTAACATTGGAAAAATTAAGTGGAGAAATAGATGTCTCTACAATTACAGTTGGGCATTTAATACACCATTACCACCATTAGACAGGACATCTCAACAAAGGATCAATAAAGAAACAGAGATCATGAATAATATCTTACAGTTTCTCAACCTAATAGAATACAGAACATTACACTCAAATTCAGTGGTTTGCACATTCTTCTTGAGTGCACAAGGATCATTCTCCAGGATATACCACATTCTAGGCCACAAAACAACTCAACAAATTCAGAAAAACTGCATTTTTACGAAGTATTTTTTTCTCTTTTTTTATTTATTTTTATTTTTTTATTAGAGAATGCTTAGCTATACAGAAAAATCATGCATAAAATACTGACCACAATGAAACAAAGCTGGAAATCAGTAAGGTGCAGAGAACCAGAAAAGGCACAAATATATGGTAGTTAAGCAGTGCTCTGAGACAATCAATGGCTCAAGGAGGAAATTGCAAAAGAAACCAGTAACTGCCCTGAAATGAATGAAAATGGCAACACAACATATCAAAACTTATGGAATGCAGCAAAAGCAATTCTGAGAGGGAAATTTATAGCCATAAATGAAAATATTAAATAAAAGAAAGAGCTAAAAGCAAAGACCTTTATGCATAATTTGAGGAATTAGGGAAAGAACAACAAAAAAATCCCAAGGCAAGTAGAAAGAACGAAATAAAGATTAGAGCAGAAGTAAATGAAATTGAGAATAAGAAAGCACTACATAAAATTGATAAAACCAAAACTGGTTCTTTGAGAATATTAATAAAATTGAAAAACCCTAAGTTAGAGTAACAACAGCAACAACAACAAAAAAACACGAAAGAAGAAGATAATATATATTAAAAAAAAAAAAAAGAAATGAGGAGGGGGTTTTCACCATGGACACCACAGAAATAAAGACTATCATAAGAGGAAACTTTGAAAAGCTGTATGCCAGCAAGATGGATAATTAGATGAAATGGACAAACTTCTAGAAACACACAAGCAGCCCACACTGATGAGAGAAGAAATTGTGGAACTCAACAGACCAATCACAAGTAACAAGATTGAATCCGTCATAAACACCATCCATCTAAGAAGAGCCATGGCAAAAACTTTTTAGGTGAATTTGACCAATAATTCCAGAAAATACCAACACGAATTCTGATTAACTCATTCTAAGATGCAACTTCACCCTAATTCCAAATCCACATAAAGATGTCAAAAGAAAGGAAAGCTATAGACAAATCTCTCTTATGAATCTAGATGATAAAATCCTCAAAAAATACTTGCTAAGCATATTCAGCAACATATCAAATGAATTTTATATCATGACCAAGTGGGATGCATCCCTGATATGCTAGGATGGTTCAACATAAAAATGTCAATTAATGTAACACCTTAAAAGATCAAAAGAAAGAAAAAAAATCACATAGTCATTTCTATTGATGCAAAAAAGCATTTGACAATATATAGCAGCTAATCCTGATGAAAACACTTCAAAAGATAGGAATAGAAGGAATCTTCTTCAATGTGATAAATGGTATAAATGGAAAACCCACAGCTAACAACGTATTCAATAGAAAATGTGAAAAGCTTTCCTTCTAAGTTCTGGAACAAGAAAAGGATGCCCACTGTCACTGCTATTATTTAACATTATGATAGAAATACTTGCTCAAGCACTTAGGCAAGAAAAAAAATATAAAAGGAATCCAAATTAGAAAGGAAAAAGTAAAAATTTTACTATTTGCAGATGTCATAATCTTATACATAGAAAACCTTGAGAAATCTACAAGAAAGCTTCTAGTGCTGATAAAGGAGCTCAGTAAAGTGGAAGGTTATAAGATTAATTTTTAAAAAATCAGTACCATTTCTGTACAGCAATAATGTGCAATTTGAGGGAAAATAAAATTTCAATTTACAACAGCAAATAAAGAATCAAATACCTAGGAATAAAGTTAACTAAAACTGTAAAGGACTTGTATTCAGACTTACCATTGTTAGAGGTAACCAAAGAAGACTTAAATAAATGGAAGATTATTCCAGTTCATATACAGGAAGACTAAACATTATTAAGATGTCTATCCTACCCACTGATTTAGAGATTTAACAAAATCCCCCTAAAAATTACAACAGCATTTTCTACTGAATTGGAAAAGCTAACTGTGAAGGGCAAGGGGCCCTGAATGGCCAAAGATATATTGAAAATCACACTACTGCCTTTAAAACATACGACAAATCTACATTGGTCAAAGATGCATCATATTAGCACAAAGATATAGATAGGGACCAATGGAACAGACCTGAGAGTTCTGTTAATGATCCTTATATATATGTGTTCAATTGATATTTGACAAGGCCACTAAGCCCAGTCAACTGGCCTCTTCAAGAAAAGTGCTTGGAGAACTGGATATCCATATACAAACGAATGAGAGAGGATCACAATCACATGCCCTATACAAAAATTAACTCAAGATAGATCAAAAATCTAAATATAAGAACAAAAATTATAAAGCTCCTGGATGATAATGGAGTGAAGCATTTATGAGATCTTGTAGTAGGATATGGTTTCATAAATTTTATACCCATTGCTTGAACAATGAAAGATAAAAAATAAATAGGACCTCCTCAGAATTAAAATTTTTTGTTTCAAAGGAGTTTGTCAAGAACGTGAAAAGGTAGCCTACTCAATAGGAGAAAATATTTGGGAACCATCTATCTAATAGTAGCCTAATATCCAGCATATATAAAGAAATCCTTTTTTTAATAGCCACCATTCTAATGGGTGTAAGATGGTATCTCCCTGTAGTTTTGATTTGCATTTCCCTAATAGTTAGTGATGTTGAGCATCTTTTCATGTGCTTTTCAGCCATTTGTATTTCCTCCTTGGGGAAGTGTGTTTTCAGGTCACTTGCCCATATTTAAATGGTTTGTTGGTCTTTTTATTTTTGAGGTGTAAGATTTCTTTATATATGCAGGATATTAGGTTCCTATCAGATACATGGTTGCCAAATATTTTCTCCCCCTGGGTAGGCTGCCTTCTTAATTTCTTGATAATATCCTTTGAGGTGCAGAAGTTTTTAATTTTGAGAAGATCCCAATTATCTATTTTTTGTTTTGCTGCTTGTGCTTTGGGTGTGAAGTTGATGAAATGACTTCCTATTACAAGGTCCTGTAACTGCTTCTCTACATTATCTTCCACGATTTTTATGGTCTTGGACTATAAGTGTTGGAGAGGATGTGGAGGAATGGAGATCTTCATCCACTGCTGATGGGAATGTAAAATGGTTTAGCCATTGTGGAAGACAGTTAGGCGGTTCCTCAGAAAGCTAACCATAGGACTTCCATATCATCCAGCAATTTCACTGCTGGGTATATACCCAGAAGAATTGAAAGCAAAGACACAAACATATATATGCACACCAATGTTCATAGCAGCATTATTCACTAGTGCCAAAAGTTGGAATCAACCCAGGTACCCATCAATAGATGAACGGATAAACAAAATGTGGTACATACATACAATGGAATATTACTTAGCTGTAAGAAGGAATCAAGTGCTAACACGCAAGATAACATGGATAAATCTTGAAGACCTTATGTTGAGTGAAGCAAGCCAGGCATTGAAGGATAAACAATATATTACCTCACTGATATGAATTAAAGAAATTGAGCAATCTCAGAGAGTTATGGTCTGGAAGATAGGTTTACCAGAAATAGAAAGAAAGGAGAAAGCTGTGATCCATCACCCATATGGACATAAGGTGAAAGAGTGTAGTTGCATACTGAAGGGATAGGATAAGAGGGTAGTGATATTATTGGGTTTGGTGGTGCAGGATTGACAGGTGGGTAGACTGGGAAGGATGGTTTAGAAGTTCCAGGGTAGTGGGGGTGGGTTAGGAAAGGGGCCAGGTGAACACTGGGGATTTGTGGGTATGTGGTTGAAAGTATAAAGTTGAGAATGTTCTTATGGCACTATGATAAGGAAGGGTTACTGGCTTAGGGTGTTGGATGGGGGGACATTCAGGACAGGGCACACCTGGAGCAGGCTTCTAAGAAGTGTGTGAGTGATCATTCTGTCATAATGTGTTGTATCATTGGTGAAGAACTAAATAATGAGTGGGAAGGGTTGGACTCCCATCCTTGGGAGGATCGATTTGTTCAGAAGTAAACAGGCAGGAGTCTATCAAGAGAAGACCAGTTCCTAATTGGGTCGGGGGGGGACTATTCAATGTGTCAAGACCTCATCTTGTTGCATGTAACTATGAATCTTCACATCCAACGAGTCAAGGTAGGAGGTTGCTTTGGGCCCCGGGTGGGATGAGGAGGGAGGAATATATTAGATGGAACAGGGGGTATTTAGTGGTCAGTGGAAATATTCTGCATGATCTCACAGTGACAGACACAGACATGGTAAATATCATCAATATTTATAAAAGAGTACAGTCTAAAATGTAAACCATAATGTAAACCATTGACCATGTTTAGTAGCTATGTTTCACTACTTGAATATCAGTTAAAACAAAGCTACTGTCCACATATAAAAAGGTATTAATATGGGGGGGGGACAAAAAGGGTAGGATGTTGGGTATATGAGATTCTCCTGTGTTTTTTTTATGACTTTGCTGTGACATAAAACTTCTTTGAAAACAAAATGAAAAATAGTGAGATCCTGAGGAATGAGTGGGGAAGGTGCCACAATACAGACAAGACACCAGATATTGCAGTGATGAAAGGCAAAATGTGAAAAAAAAAATTTAAATATTTTCCATTTTTTAATATCCAAGTATTTTAATTTTACTTTTTTAGTGTTTTAAAATTTTTGTGTATTTTGTCTCTTATATATAAGCTTATCAGTATTATTTCATTTTCCTATTAGTTGTATTCAGCTATTGTAATGGCTTCATCTTTGAGGAAGCTTTGGATAACAAAAGGTTACAACTGGGGTGACGGAGGATCATTGGTGTGAGGTGTAAGGGATGGGGAATGCATGGGAGTAAGTGCACCTGAGCATACATATAAGCTATATAAAAATGTTCAAATTGTTCACGGGACATTGTCACCATGGGTGGAGACTCACATAATAAACATCAGAATACTGAATTCCCATCCTGGAGAGCTCTGCCACATTCTCTAATAGAGCAGCAACAGTCTCCCTAGTACTAGGGCAGTGACTGTTGAAGGAGGATGATCCACTGATGGGCTCTTGATATTGATGACTAGGCTTATGAGTATTTGCTCTTGAAATTGAAAGTTAGCCTATTGTTAAGGAGTGCCTAAGGGTTACCTCTTGGGAGCCTCCTTGTTTCTCAAATGTGGCCTCTCTCTAAGCCAAACTCAGGATATGAATGCATTAACTTCTCTCCAGTGTTGGACATGACTCTCGGGAATGAGTCTCCCTGGCACTGAGGGATTACTACCAAGCACCAACTAGCAAAGCAACTGGAAAAAGAACTTGAATAAAAGGGGGGAAACATAAAGACAAATGAATTTATATGGCTAAGAGACTTCAAAGTGAGTTAGGAGGTCATCCCAGAGGTAACACTTGTGCACACCTCAGCAGGGTATCATAGACTTCCAATGTGGAGACCACCACACATAATTGGGCTCCTGAGGGCTCTGGAGGCACCCAGGTCCTAAGGTGAGGGCAGATACCTCCTTATTTTGGCACCTTGCCATTGAGCCCTATTTTGGTGTTTGTGCTCCTGAGAGTGGCAGAGGTGGACTCATTTCTGTCTTCCCTGCACGTGGCTCATCTGTCCCTTATATTTAAACCTATACTTCTTGCTGGAGTTTGTAGATGTACATTCAGAGACTCGAGTATTTTGGCTGTCCATGTGCCAACAGGGCCCAGATCCTCTGTGGAGCTGCAACATCTACTCTATAGCTCATTGGAATCACCCAGGAACATGGTGGACAATGGCCGTCCCAGGGAATGGAGAGAGTCTGCAGCTGTAGGCAGGATAGTCCCATCCATATTTCCCATGGGATATAAGCCCCATCTAAATAGGAAGTGGAGTGGATGTCACTATTTTAGAATCCTGTGGATTGGGGGAAGAGCTATGGACTAGAGTGGACTTACTAGTATTCTACCATAGACATATTGTGATTCTAACAATGGAAAAAATTACAACATGGATGTAGACCCCGTGGCCACTGGAAGATCTGGAGACAGAGAGATGGAAAAACAGTTGTAATATGGAGGCTTTTTGGGGACTTGGGAATCGTCCTGGATGACATTTCAATGACAGATATAAGCCATTTTATATCAGCATATAACATGTAGAACGGTATGGGAGACAGTGTAGAATACAATGTGAACTATGGTCCATGCTTATTGGCAAAGCCCCAGGATGTGTTTATCAATTGTAATGAATGTGACATACTAATGAAAGATGTTTCTGTAGGACATTGTGGGAGGTGTGGGAAGTGGGCAATTTGGCAATCCCTATATTTCTTGTGTAATATTTATGTAATCTTACTATCTTTTAAAAAGTAAAAATATCAAAAAAAATCATATGCTATATCTTGAAATTAAAAGACAAACAACCCATTGAAACAATGGGCAAGTGATATGAATAGACACTTCTACAAAGAAGAAATACAAATGGCTAAAAAGCCAATATAAATATTCTCAACATCACTAGCTACTAGGGAAATTCATACTAAAACTACAATGAGATATAATCTTACAGCCAGGAGACTGGCAGCTATTAAAATAATAAAGGCCTATATGTTTTAGACAGGATGTGGAGGAAATAGAACACTTATCCACTGTTGGTGGGAATGTAGAATGATGAGTCCAGAGTGGATGACAGGTTGATGGTTCATCAGAATGATAAATATAGAACTGTCATATGATTCAGCAATCCCACTGCTGGGTATATTCCAAGAAGAATTGAAAGCAGGGCAAGAACAGATATATTCACATCAATGTTCATACCAGCATTATTTACTATTGCAAAAAGTGGGAGTCAACCCAAATGTCTATAAACAGATGAATGGAAAAGCACACAATGAAGTATTACCCAGCTGTAAGAAGGAATGCAGTATTAATACAGGGGATAATTGGATGAATCTTGAAGACCTTATGCTGAGTGAAGTAAGCCAGGGAATGAAGGACAAATATTACATGACCACACTGACATGAAATAAGCAAATTGTGAGAGACACAGAGTTGGATTCTGGAAGATAAGTTAAAAGGAGACAAAAAGGGAGTAGAGGTTGGTGAGCTGTTGTGCATACAGGCAAAATCTATGATAAAGTGGAAAGGTGTAGCTGTGCAGTGGATGAGTGTGACAGTGGTGCGGTAATGTGATTGGTTTCAGAGGTGCTGGACTTTGAGGAGAAGTATGTTCATGGAGTTTTTTGGACTATCCATGGAACTGGGGAGAAGGTCAGGGGAAGGAGCAGGTGATCTCTGGGAATTTACAAGTCTTTAGTTAAAATTACAATGTTGGGGATATTCTTTTTGCAAATATGGCAGGGGAGGGTTACTTCTGCAGGGTGTTGGGTGTGGAGGGTATATAGGACAGCGTGAACTTGAGGGATGCTTCCTTGGAATATGTAAGTGTTCATGTTTCATAGTATGTTATATCAGTGGGTGGAGACCCACACAATAAACAAGAAAATGTCAAACTCTCATACTGGGGAGTTCTGCTATGTTCTCAATTAGAGGGACAAGAATCCTTTGAGAACATAGGCCAGGCGTAATTTAAAAAAAAACAAAAAACCCAACATGTCAAGCCTTCAATATTATTGCAAGTAACTACGAAACTTATTCTTCAAAAATTTAAATTTGGAGATTACTATAGGTTCTGAGGTGAAGGGGAGGGAATAATAGACTAGAGACATTCAGGGAAATTTTAGGGAATTAGGATTGTTTGGCATGATCTTGCAATAACGAATACAGTCCACTTCAAATTTTGTCAAAATCTATAAAAGTGTATGACCCAAAATGTAAATGATAATGTAAACGGTTGACCATGATTAGTAGGAAAACTTCAATATTTATGCATCAATTATAACAAATGTACCATTGGCATGTAAAATGTTATTAATAAGTAGAGTGGGAAAGGAAGGGGGTGTTGGGTATATGGGAATCACCTGTATTTTCTATGTGAACTTTCTGTATCCTAAAGCTTCTTGGAAGATTAAATGAGGAAAATAAAAAAGACACTGGTTAAATATATTGAAGAAAAGCATCACTGTACATACAAGACAACAAACTTACACTGATGTAAGTCAAAATGTCTATTTTTAAAAAATTATTTGAAATAGGGTTTTTTGCATTCTTTGGTTATTTTTAAAATTATTTTTTCATTGTATTATTAATTTTATTGAGTGATTTTGTTGGCTTCATTTTTTGAGAGGTTTTGAATAATGAAAGGTCATAGCATGGAGGGAGAGCATCAATGGTGCAGGGTGTCAGTAATGAGGGATGCATGGGAAAGAATTCAATTGGGGCATGCCTCTAAGATATATGAAAATTTTCAAGTGTTCATACGATATTGTCTTGGTGGGTGAATTCCACACAATCATGAAGAGAATATTGAATTACCATACTTGGGAGTTGTGCTACATTCTCTAATATGACAGTAAGAATCCCCCGAGTGAAAGGGCAATGTCTAAATAAGAAAGTCAGAAAATTTTCCCAGGCACTTGACATTTTGACTGTACTTATGAACTTTTTCTTGTGAAATTGAAATTTGGCATAGTATTATATACTGCCTAAGGGTTACCACCTGAAAGCCTCCTTATTGCTAAAATGTGGCCTCTTTCTAAGGTAAACTCAACATATAAATGCATTACCACTCCCCTGACATTGGACATGACTCCCAGGGATGAGTCATCCTGGCACCAAGGGATTATAACCAAGTACTAAACAGCAATGCATCTGGAAAAAGATCTTGACCAAAAGGGAAAATTATAAATACAAATGAATTTTTATGGGCAAGAGATTTCAAAGTGATTCAGGAGGTCATTCCAGAGTTCACACTTATGCAAGACTCAGCAGGATCTCATTGACTTTCACAGTAAACAGTGCCTCAAATAACAAGCTCCTGGAGGTCTCTAGCGATCTCCAGAAATTATAAGCAGGGCAGACAGCTCAGTAATTAGGCATCCTGTCATTGGTCTTTACTTTGGAATTTATGCACCCCAGAGTAACAGAGTTAGACTCACTTACATATTCTCTACACATGGGTCTTATGGCCCTTTTGTTTGAACATATATTTAGTGTTATACTTGATAAATATATGTCACAGAGCTTAAATCTTTGGTCTGTCCATTTACCAGTCGAGCCCTGAATTTCAGCAGAGTTGCCACAACTCTTTTCCTATTCATTGGACTCAACCAGGGCAGAAAACCAAGAGATGTTTAGGAGAAATTCCCAAATGAATGGACAGAGACTATCTGCATCTGCAAGCAAGATAATTCCATCCTTCTGCACCATGATGTAAGCCCACTCTCAATTAGAAGCAGAGTGGGCATCACGATATCTAAATCCTCAAGGTTGGGGAATGAACAATGAACTAAAATAGACTTATTATTATTCTGCTATAGACTTATTATTATTCTAGCAAAGGAAGTATTGTTATCAGGTTCTATGGGATGTTAGAAGGAAGAATATGTGTAATATGGAGGCATTTTCAGGACATTGGATTTGTCCTGCATGACCCTGCAGTGATGGCTTCAGTCCAGTGTATATTTTGCCATTATTTACTTGATTGTTTGGGATGGAGTATAAACTATTATGTAAAATGTGGTCCATGGTTAGTAGTAATGCTTCAATGTAGGTTAATCAATTGTAGCAAATGTACCACACTATTGAAGGAGTTTACTGGTGTGGGGAATTATGGGAGGAGGAGGGAATAGGGCATATGAGAATCTCTGATATTTTTATGTAACATTTATGTAATCTAAAGTTTCATTAAAAATAAAAATAATTAATTAAATAATTATGGATAGTACAAAGACACTGAGCACAAAGAAGAATTTGAAAGTTTGCCAAAAAAGTAATTTTTCTTACATTTCTTCAATACAAAACTCTCATCTTTGGATAAAATAATAGGACAAAGGATCAATAAGGAAACAGAACATGAATAGTATGATAAATGAAGTAGACCTCACATATATATATTGAACCTTGCATCCAAAAACAACAGGATATACATTTTTTTTTCAAGTGCTTATGGATCTTTCTCCAAGATAGACCCTATATTTGGTCACAATGCAAGTCTCAATAAATTTCAAAAGGCTGAAATTATGCAAAACACAATCTATGATCATAAAATAATGAAATTGGAATCAACAGCAGGTAGAAAAAGGAAAATGCACAAATATATGGAGGATAAGCAGCACACTCTTAAAAATCAGTGAGTCAAAGAAGAAATAAAAAGATGAATCAGGAGAAACAGATGTGGATCAAGTGATTGAGCTCCCGCCTACCACATGGTAGGTCCTGGATTTGGTTACTGGTGCATCCTAAAGAAGATAAGCAAGAGATTGAGCTGACCTGACAGGCTGGCATGGCATGATGATGCAACAAGATGTTGCAACCAGATACACAATGAGGAAAAACATAAGGGGATGCACAGCAAAGCAGGAAGTAGAGGTAGCTGAAGTAATTAGGCACCTCCCTCCCACATGGGAGGTCCTGGGTTCTGTTCTCATTGCCTCCTAAAAAAAAGAAGACAAGCACACACAGCAAGCACAAACAATTGGGGGGAGAAATAAATAAATAAATAAACCTTTTTTAAAAAGATGAATCTGTAATTACCATGAGAAGAATGAAAATGAGACACAACATAGCAAAACCTCTGGGATGCAGTGATGGCAGTGTTGAAAGGGACGTTTACATTTTTTACATTAAAAAAGAAGGAAGAGCTAAAATCGAAGTCTTAACTGAACACTAGCAGCAACTAGAGACAGAACAGCAACTGAATCCCAAAATAAGAAGGAGGAAGGAAATAGCAAAGATTACAGGAGATATAAATGAAATTGAGAACAAAAAAGAGAAAAAAACAGCAAGAACAAATGGTGGTTCTTTGAAAAAATCAGTAAAATTGGCAATCCTTTAGCTAGACTGACAGAGAAAAAAAAGAGAAGATACAAAAAAATGAAATCAGAAATGGTGGGGGAGATAATTAATGACCACAAGAAATAATAGAGATCATAAGAGGAAAATATGAACAACTGTAGGCAAACAAACTAGACAATGTAGAAAAAATGGGTAAATTCCTAGAAATAAATGTAGAACCTATACTGAACTTAGAAGAAATAGAAGACCCCAACAAACCAATCACTAGTAAGAAAAATGAAATAGTCTTCAATAACCTCCCAAAATGAAAATCCCAGGAAAAATGGCTTCACAGGTGACTACTACCAACCATTCAAAGAAGAATTACTGTCAAACTTTCTCAAACTTCTCCAAAAAAGAGAACAGAAAGGAATGTTACCAAACTTATTCTATGAAGCCAACATCACCCTAATAGATTGCAGGTAAAGATAACGTGAAAAAAGAAAATTACAGACAAATTTTTCTAATGAATATAAATTCAAAAATCCCCAACAAAACACATGTCAGTAGACTCCAAAGTGTATTTAAAGAAATATGCATCATGATCAAGTGGATTTTATCCCAGGAATGCAAGGGTGGTTCAATACAAGAAAATCAATCATTGTAAAACATCACATTGCTAAATTGAGGAAAACAAATTACAAGACCATCTCCACTGATGCAGACAAAACATTTGACAACATCACACATCCATTCTTGATGAAAACACTCCACAAGATAAGACTAGAAGGAAGCTTTCTCAACATGTTATATGCATATATGAAAATTCCACAGCTAACATAGTACTCAATTGAGAAAGACTGAAAATGTTCCTGATGATAGTAGGAACAAGACAAGGATGCTCACTATCAAAACTGCTATTCAATATTGTGCTAGAAGTTCTAGCTGGAACAATTAAGCAAGACAGATGAATAAAAGGCATCCAAATAGGAAAGGAAGAAATAAAACTTACTCTATTTGTTGATGACATGATCCTATACCTAGAAAATCCTGAAAATTTCACAATAAAATTACCCAAACTAATAAACAATTTCAGCAAAGTGAAAGGATACAAAATTAATATCCAAAAATCATTGGTGCTTCTGCACACTACTAATAAGCAATCTGAGGAGAAAGTCAGGAAAAAATCCCATTTAAAATAGAGACTAAATGAATAAAATATTTAAGAATAAACTAATACAAAGTCAAAAAGGGCTTGTATTTAGAAAACTGCAAAATAGCACAAGAAGAAACCAAAGAAGACAACTAAATGGAAGGGCATTCCATGTTCATGGATTAGAAGAAAAAATATTATTAAGATGTCAGTTCTCCACAAACTTACCTGCAGATTCAACTCAATAAAACTTTGAACAGCCTTTTCTACAGAATTGGAAAAGGTAATTATCAACTTTATTTGAAAGGATAATAGGTCCTGAATACCAAAAAATATCTTTAAAAAGAAGAATAAATTTGGAGGACTCACAATGTCTGTCTTTAAAGACAACAACTTAGCTACATTGGTAAAAACAGCATGATAGTGGTATAAAGATAGATATATTGATCCACCAACAGAATTGCAGTTCTGGAATAGATCTTCAAATTTATGGCAATGTGATATTTTCCAAGGCTGTCAAGCCCACCCAGCTAATCCAGAACAGCATATCCAATAAATTGCACAGGTTCAAATGGATATCCATTTCCAAAAGAAAGAAGGAGCACCCTTCCCTCACACTTTAGACAAAAATTAATGCAAAATGGAAAGGCCTAAATATAAAATCTACAACCATAAAACTCCTCATATAAAATGTAGGGATCTATCTTCAAGACCTTTGGATAGGTGTTGGTCTCTTAAACCTTACACTGAAAGCATGAGCAATGAAAAAAAAAAGGAGGTAAATGACACCTCCTCAAACTTAGGCAGTTTTGTGCATCATAGGAAATTTTAAAGAAGGTGAAAAGGCTGCCTACTCATTGGGAGAAAATATTTAGAAACCACATATCTGATAAGGATTTGATATTCATTTATCTAAAAAGATGGTGCAAACCTATGACAAAAAGTCAAGCAACCTAATTTACAAATGGGCAAAAGACGTATTGATATGTTTCTAAAGAGGAAATACATATGGCCAAAAAACACATGAAAAAATGTTTAGCATCATTAGCTGCTAGTGAAATACAGATGAAATCTACACTGAGATATTATTTCTTATCTTGTAGAATGAGAATTAATACAAAAAAAAAACAAAAAAAAACCCAGACAATCAGAAGTTTTGGAAAGTATGTGGAGAAATAAGAACACTCCTTCACTGCTGGTGGAAATGTAGAATGGATCAGCATCTTTAGCTGCTCAGGAAATGGTGAAGTTTCTGTCCTACAAGAAACTAAATATATAACTGCCACATAAACGAGCAATCTTGTCACTACTAATATATACAGAACTGAAAGCAAGGACACAAACTGACATCTGCACACCAATAGTCATTGCAATATTATTATTAAATGTAAAATACGGAAACAACACAAGTGTCTATCAACTGAAGAGTGGATACAGAAAAAGTGGTATACAAATACAATGGAATAGTATCCAGCTGTAAGAAAAAAATGAAACTGAGATGCATATGACAACATGGATGATCCTTGAGGACATTAT
>JAQZBX010076976.1:0-14349 GCA_029593785.1 Cabassous unicinctus | reverse complement strand
GAAGCGGGTGTGGCTCAGTGGATAGAGCCCCCGTTTACCATATGGGAGGCCCGGGTTCGCGTCCCGAGGCCTCCTTGTGAGGGCACGCCGGCCTGAGCGGTGCGGTGGGCTGATGCAGCAACCTCACGGCAGGAAGCGGGTGTGGCGCAATGGATAGAGCACCCGTTTACCATATGAGAGGCCCCGGGTTCGCTTCCCTTGTGAGGGCAGGCCGGCTAGCGCGGCGCCGTGGGCTGATGCGGCAAGACCTCACAGCAAAGGGGAGACAAGCAGACACAGAGAAGACACGCAGCGAATGGACACAGCAGCACAAGCAGCAAGGGGGGGGATAAATAAAATAAACAAATCTTTAAAAAAAAAACAAAAAGTAACAAATAATTTTCTGTGGGTGGGGTATAACAGTTGTGGCAAGAGAGGAGGATGGGGAATCACATAGGAACCAGATTACAGAGGATCTTGAATGGCAAACCTTGGACTTAGCCCAGAGACTGCAAGGAGACACCAATGAATTTTGAGCAGGGCTTTGATGTAGTTAGCCTTGTTTCTTGCTTGTGTTTCTGGTTTCTGGGTTTGGTTGGCTCCTCAGACCCAAGCAAGTAAGGAATGGTAGGCACATAAGTTCCAGAGCAGAAAAAATATTTGTACTTCTTGTAAGCAGATAGAAGAACGATGAATGGCACCATTCTCTTAGGCTTGGGCAAAAGATGCAACAGAACCATTCCTGTGATACTTTACCCAGAAGACTTTTGTTCTGTTTAATCAGATCACTACCAAAAAAACTCTCAGCCCTGCTGAAAATCTTGTTCTTTTTGTGTGTGTGTGTGAGGTACTGGGACCAGGGATTGAACCCGGATCTTGTATGTGGGAAGCCAGCACTCAACCACTGAGCCACATCGACTCCCAAGTTGGTTATTTCATTTGTTTGCTTGTTGTTTTTTGTTTTTAGGAGGCACTGGGAACTGAACCCGGGACCTCCCATGTGGGAAGCAGGCACTCAACTGCTTGAGCTACATCCACTCCCCTGAAAATCTTGTTCTTAACTCCATGTAGTATCAAGGAACAAGGACAGCTTTAACCTAAATTGAAATCCCAGCTTTGTCAGTTCCTCCCTGAGTAACCTTGAGCAAGTCTCTTTGCCTCTCTAAGCTTCAATGTCCTCATCTCTAAAATACATGGGATAATCATACCTTCCAAGGTTTTTGTGAAGATCAATTGGGATAACATATTTGTGAGTACTTTATAAGCTTTAAAATGTGACTCTAAATTTTTGTTTTAACAGAGGCATTATGATACATTGTATTATTTTCCACACTTTACAGAGTTCTGTACCATCTTGGCAAATTTTATTAACTTTGACTAAAACACCACTATTGTTTGCTTTATATTCTTCTTTAAATCAACTTTTTAAAAAATCAAAGTTAATTTTTAAAGGGAGATTTTTTTAACCAGCTTGGTGAATGGAAAATAATTTTAAGTGCACATTAGAATAAATATATGATTAAGAACTTATCTACATTTACCACCTAAAGTTATCTTAGGTTTCTCCAATGGGATGCATACACACTTAGGGAAACACTAGTAGTGGAAAGAAGGCTGGTCTTTTTTTTTTTTTTTTTTTAAAGATACTTAGATTACATAAATGTTACACAAAAAATATAGGGATTCCCATATGCCTCATTCCCCACACCTCCTACACCCTCCCACATAAATAACATTCTTCATTAGTGTGGCACATTCATTGCAATTGATAAACACATCCTGGGGCATTGCCACTGAGCATGGACCATAGTTCACATTGTGGCCTACACTCTCTGCCACACAGTTCTGCATGTTATGGGACAATATAAAGTGGCCTATATCTGTTGTTGTAATGTCATTCAGGACGATTCCCAAGTCCCGAAAAAGCCCCCATATTACAACTGTTTTTCCCTCTCCCTGCCCCCAGAGCCTCCAGTGGCCACTGGCTCCACATCAATGTTGTAATTTCTTCCATTGCTAGAATCACAATATATCTATAGTAGAATACGTACCAGTAAGTCCACTCTAGTCCATAGTTCATTCCCCAATCCTGAGGATTCTGGGATGGTGATGTCCACCCCACCTCTAATTGAGAGGGGGCTTCGATGCCATGCAGCCGATGGATGGGACTCTCTTGCTTGCAGTTATTGGCTCTCTCATTTCCTTGGTATGGTGGTTGTCAATCCTCACCTCCTTGTTAGTTGTCCTGGGTGAGTCCAATGAACTGGAGAGTAGGTGTTGCAACTCAGCTGAGGCTCCGGGCCCAGCTGGCACATGGGCAGCCCAAAGATTCCCGTGTCTTGGACATACACCTACAAACTCCAGCACCAAGTATAGGTTTAAATAGAAGGGACAGATGAGCCATGTGTAGGGAAGCTATAATTGAGTCCAACTCTGTCACTCTCAGGAGCGCAAACTCCAAAGCAGGGCCCACTGACAAGGCACCAGACTCTGGAGCATCTGACCTGACTATAGGACCTGGGTGTCTCCAAAGTCCTCGGGAGCCCCACTGTTGGGGTAGTATCCACTTTGGCAGTCTATGAGATCCTGCTGAGATGTGCATAAGCGTTACCTCTGGGATGACTTCCTGACTCACTTTGAAGTCTATTAGCCATATAAACTCATTTGTCTTTACCTTTCCTCCTTTTTATTTGAGGTCTTTTTCCAGTTGCATTGTTAGTTGGTGCTTGGTAATAATCTCTTGGTGCCAGGGAGGCTCGTCCTCGAGAGTCATGTCCCACGCTGGGGCTTAGGTAATGCACTTATATGCTGAGTTTGGCTTAGAGAGAGGCCACATTTGAGCAACAAGGAGGCTCTCAGGAGGCAACTCTTAAGCTTCCCACAACACTAGGCTAAGTTTCAATTTCAAGAGCAAAGGCTCATAAGCATAGTCATCAATATCAAGGGCCCATCAAGGGATCATCCTCAGAAGGCTGGTCTTTAGGGTCTGATAGCCTGGATTCCAGCCCTGATTCTGCTGTTTAGTTTCTGTCACCTTAAGCAAAATATTTCATTTCTCTGAACCTTAGATTGATCTGTTCAGTGGGCGTGATAATAATATTTTCCTCATGGGTTTATTTTACCCAAGATAGTACCTAACTCTTAGATGTCCATCATATATGAGTTTCCTTACTCCAGATGGGATTGAGAGAGAATATGAGCTTTTAAATTTCAGAACAAGAAATTGGCAAGATATAAATCTTTAAGATATGTGGCCCTTTAAACAAAAAGGGAAATCATGTTGAGTTCTTTTCCTCATCTCCCCAAGTGAGATGTCAGCTGAAATATATTCAGTGTTGTATATACCAGTGACAGATCTCTGTTCTGTACCTGTGAGCTGAGGCACAGGTATGTGAGATGTTAGTATTGGAAATGGAAGTGTCTGGAAACTCACTTTGATCCTGGAACAGCAGAAAAGGAATTTTAGGGATATTTAGAACTTGAAGTATGATTAAATGAGAGTCCCCAGACAACAACCAGCATGCATCTAGCCTAAGCTGTGTATGTTTCTCACTCCAAAGTAATAACAGCCTTGTAAAGCAGACTATGTTGCTTCCATTTCACAGATAAAGATATTGAGGCTTTAACAAAGTTGAGAATGGAACTCTTGTATTCAGGGAAAAGAGGCAGTGAAGAGGGAAATATTAGTTACTGAGTACCTATTTTATATGCCAGGCCCTATGCTTGGTGCTTTAGCTATATTATTTTATAGCATCCTTTAAATAGTCCTCACAATACCCTACAAGATAGGACCTAGTTTTTTTCTCTTCAGTAAACTGAGCTTCAAATGGGTAAGGAAATCTGTCCATAATTACACAAACCAGACAGAAACAGTATTTGGACCCAAACTTCTCTAGTTTTGAAGTATATGATCTTAGGTTATCAAGAATGCTGTCTACTTCAAGGAAATTGGACTTACTGTCAGCCTTTCAGTTACCACAGGAACTGAATAATGCTTGGAGCCCTCATTTTTGAGGGCTGTTAATTTTTTTGAGTCAGGTGTATTATAACCAAGCTTGCTCTTACATAATGCCATTAGCTTATCCTCTACCATGGTTAACATTACCCCTTCAAGACACTCTCCACAGGAGCGGGTGTGGCTCAATCGATAGAGTTCCCATCTACCATATGGGAGGCCCCGGGTTCGCTTCCCGGGGCCTCCTTGTGAGGGCAGGCCAGCCCGGGCAGCGCGGTGGCCTGATGCAGCGGGACCTCACAGCAAGGGGGAGATAAGCAGACACAGAAGAAACACACAGCGAATGGACACAGCAAACATGGGCAGCAAGGGGGGGGGGATAAATAAATAAATAAATAAATCTTTTTAAAAAAAAAAAAAAGACACTCTCCACATTGGTCATCACAAAGATTTTTCAAAAATGCCATCCTGGAGCAGGTGTTGCTCATGTATAAGGTCCTGCTTCCCATGTATAAGGTCCTAGGTTCAATCCCTGGTACCTCCTAAAATAAATAAATAAATAAAATGCCAACTTGCCATATCCCTCCCCTACTTTCTTTCTTGTCCTCATGTTCCTCAGTGAAAATTCATACCCTTAGCCTGGCATTCAAGGCTCTCTATTATCTGGCCCTAACTGGCCTCTTCAGTCACATTTCTTCAACTCTTCAACTCTTCTCCTATATACCCTGTCCCCCATGCTTCAGCCAGATTAAACCATTTGGAAGTTACTAGAACACTCCATGCTTACTTTCAACTTGAAGCTTTTCTGTACACTGTTCACTCAAACTGGAGCACCTTTTTCCTGCAAACCTAAATCCTACTCATCCTTTAAGACACAGGTCAGAATGTGTCTTTTCCAGCAATGTTTGCCTGACACAATGACCCTTCTGTAATTGCCAATCAGGAATTCCTTCTCTGTGCTCCTATACAAATTGCTCCATAAACAGTGGTGGTACTAATATTAGGAGTTGTTTTCTTAATGAGGTTGGTACTATTTGAAGGAATTTTTTTATAATTCTAAAATGCTAAATCACTTCTTCCTTTTATTATGTCACCTGAGTGGAAACTCGCCTGCAAAGGAACTCTGCTGATTGCCTTTGCAGGGAGGAACTAATGAGGTCAAAATTCTAATTGACTTTAAAAAAAAAAAAAGCCCTGCTCTCTTAGTCCTATAAATTAGACCTAAACTTAGGAGGCAAGGAATAAAAAAGATTTTATTTTAAAATGGAATTATTTTCTCTGTCCCTCTCCTTGAATCCACCAAAGCCTTCAGCTGTATCATCTTGGTGGGATATTGATAACGGTGGGACTAGTTAATAACATTATCACCTTTGTTGAACATATTGAATATATAAGTGTGTATAGTGTGTACCCAGTGCCTTGGGGGCCCAAAACTATCTGCTGCCAATGAGGTAGTCTGAAATAATGGAAAAAAATATGGGCTTTGGGTCCAGATAGGCCTGTTTTAATCTCAGCGTCACCAATTACTACCTTGTGCTTTTCGCTAAATAAGTTCTTTTTTTATGCCTGGACTTCTTTGAGTGTGCTTCTGACTGTCTATACTTGTGTTTTCTTCCAGCAATCAGAGAAGATGGCATGCCTGGAGGCCGGAACAAGAGCATTGGGCCAGTCCAGGTAAGTCCTAGGCCTCATTCTCTGTGGCGCATCCTGGAAGCCCAGGGCTTAGATGCACCTATGACTGCTCACTTTAATCCTCTCATCTGTTGCTGGGAGCCATCTTTGCTTTCATTCCTGCAAAACTGCTTATGAGCATCCTTTAAGAGCCTGGATATAAAAGTACTTTAAAAATCGTAAATACAATGGATAATGATTAAAGCTCTTACTGTGATCTCTCAGCCTTTCATAAGGATTTCTTAGGCAGTGAGCCCAATTCTGGTTCTGAACCATTCAAAGGACTTTTTTGTCAATCACATAAGACTGTAGATAACTTAGCCTGGCAAAACTCAGCAAGACTATATTGCTTGTTCACTTTATCTAAAGATATAAAAAATAAACTATAAGCAGAAAGTTCAGTGCCTCATTTTTAGAGTAGGAATGCTAATACCCCATTCAATCCCACAATCATTTACTGAGTACCTACTCTGTGCCAGGCCCTATACTGTGAACTCAGTCTAATGGGAGAGACAGATATAAACAGATACCATGGTGCAGTAAGAGATAACAGAGGATGCCCAGGGATAGAGGGGAGGAGCTTCTAACCTGTCTGGACTGAAGCCATGGTTCAGGACTAGAGATTTAGGGAAGGCTTGCTGGAGAAGGGGAAGTTTGAAGTGAGTCTTGGAGGAGGAGGAAGGAGGAGGAGGAGAAACTAGCTGTATTTGAAAGGGAGTTTATATTTCTGCTAGGCATAACAGACTGGCAGTGGCCTGAAGATGAATCTTTGAGGAATGACAAGGAGTTCAGTAAGGCTAGCGCATTGGGCACAAGTAATGAAGTGGCAGGAGTTAAGGCAGATTCCTTGAATTTGGAATCAAGCCTCTAAAGCGAGTGGCCTTCAGTTATCTTTGACTATAGTTCCTTAGGTAGTCTTTGAAGCATCAGCCTAAACTTGTCCGTCCTTACCAGCAGAAGAAAAACTTTGTGAGAATAGAGAATTGGATCTATTTATGACTGATCAAGTGAATCCCTTAGCACATTAATGAACAGGGACCATGCCTTAAGAATTATTGATGTGGAATAAGAAGCAACCACTAAAAGGTTGTAAGTCGGGAAAGGGACGTGGCCAGATTTGCATTTTGGAAAGATCATTCTAGCAGTGGAAATGATTTATGAGGAGGAAGGTAAGAGTATGTGTAACTGGGGCCAGAGAGAAACCAGTTAAAAGGATTTTGCAAAAGTCCAGGCAAGCAGTAATAGTAGTTTTAACTAAGGCAGTGATAAGGAGAGGAGAGGATCGATTCAAGAGATATTTAATAGGTAAGATTGATAGGATTTATCCAGTTGAATGTAAAGGAATGAGAGAAAGACAGGAGTTCAGAGTTGTTTTGAAACAAATGCTGATGATAAATGAAGTGTTTCCTATTACATGAGCTTGGTACCCAGTATGTGCTTAATCAGGGTGTGTGTGTGTGTCTGTGTGTGTGTGTGTGTTTGTGTGTGTGTGACTCCCAACTCCACTGTATTCATTCTGTTTATATTTAGATGCAGTAAAAAGTTTATCCATTGGGAAGAATTCTTAAATATAGTCCTCAATGAACAACCTTCCTCAGTAGTACCTAATGTTTTTCGATATCCTGTGTGGCTGTTCTACTATGCCAGGGTATCTTCAGTTCCTTATCTTTCTGGACTTTCTGGTCTCTCCAGAATTGAGGGAGTTAATTCTCAGAGAAACTTATCTTACCTGTCACTGCATTTGACTTTTTGATGCTGGGCATATAATTTTCCTTTTATTCTTTTACTGTTGCTGGATGGTATGTTAGGAAGAAAGAGCTATGATGTACAGTTCTTAATTGTGTTTAATAATAACAAGGAGGGATAGAATTTCCATTTATCAAGCAATTATTGTGTACCTGCACTTTATAACTTTATCTTAGATTAACCCCTTAAGTTTGACTCAAATCTGCGTACTTCTTTGCTCTAGCATCCTATGGGGAAACCCTGAACTACAAGGGTGGTTGCATTATCTCCATTTTACAGATGAGGGAGCCTGAGGCTCAGAGAGCTTGAGTGATTTGCTCAACAGCACCCAGCTAGGAAATGGCAAGACAGGATTTGAACCCAGGTTCAAGTACTCACAACAGGTTCCATCCCCTCTTCAGTACATTGGTGATGTCCCAGCTTTCCATGGGACCTCCAGAGAGAGAGACAGGTAAAGCCTGACTTTGGCTCCCAGCTGAAGTAATCTGACTTCACCAGGACTGGCCCTTATCATCCAGCCCAAGTACTTCTATGCCTTCCAAGTTCTTCATCCCACCTATCTGGTCTTGCTCTCACCACCATAACA
Organism: Cabassous unicinctus; assembly: GCA_029593785.1. Classification (NCBI taxonomy): domain Eukaryota; kingdom Metazoa; phylum Chordata; class Mammalia; order Cingulata; family Chlamyphoridae; genus Cabassous; species Cabassous unicinctus. Next base: position 6,412 of record JAQZBX010076976.1, on the reverse strand, counting down.
GAGGGTGGTTCAATAAAGGCCTCAGTAAATGTCTTGCAGTTTGATAGCACCGTTTGTCTTTGCATGTCTTATAAAAGGCAAACAATGATTTCAGAGTTCTAAGGACCCCTGAGAGAAAGATTTGTTTTTTTGTGTTGTTTTTGTTGTTGTTATAAGTGACTGAAGGACAACCCCTCAATTTCAATAAGAATTGAAATCTATTCCCAGCCAACCATTCAACTTGTACAACAGTTAAATTCTTCTTGTTTTCCTTTGAAGTTTTGTGTGCTGGCTGGCTTTATGATCAGAGCAGCTCAGGGTTCTCTTCCAGGTTGCTAAAGCAAAATATACAAATTTGAGTCAAACTTAGGAGAAAATGTACTCCCAGGTTTTCCATAGAAATGAGAACTAAAAATTTATCTGGCCCTTCATCTTCAGCACTCACTCTCTTTCTGTGGGTTGAGTTTAGCCAAATAGGCCTCAACTTTGGGTTAGACACTTCATAGAAAATATGTTTATTCACTCCCTATATGGTATAGCAGCTAGAACATGGACTTGGAGTTTAAATACTTGGATACTTTGGCTTCTTCCTCAAACTCCTGTCCAGGCATGCAGACACAATGTGTGATCTTGGGCAAGTCAGTTCATTTGTCTGAGCTGCAGTTTCTTCTCTTATTTACTGCTTAGGAATTTATCTCTTACTAAAACAACCATGTGAAGGTACATGATTGGTACTTAACATGTGAACACTTGTTCATTTATCCAGTATGAATTTTCTAAGTCCTTACTCTTTTCTAGGTCCTATCATGGCCCTAGGTCTTATAGAGGATATACATCACAATAGGTGCTGTAAAAATAATTATAATGATGTCATTGACAACCTTTCATAATAGTTGCTATATGCCATGCCCTTTTCTAAACATGTGTATGTTTCAGTGAATTAATTTAATGCTCACAGCAGTCCTGTGAGGTAGATACTCTTATTCTCTCTACTTAGGAACTTAGGTTCAGTTAGGTTCAAACAGTTCAAACAGTTAGGAACTTAGGTTCAAACAGTGAAGGAACTTAGGTTCAAACAGTTAAGTGACTTGCCCAAGATTGTACAACTAGAAAGTGGCAGAACCTGGATTTGAATAAAAGTGATATAGCTCCAAAATTCATACTCTTAACCACTACACTATCTGCCTCTCTCAGAATACCAGGCTTATGAGTGGATAGAAGGAGGACCCAAAATTCTCTCTAGGTGGTACTAAAAGGCTTCTCAAAGGAGTTGATATTTGAATTGGGTCCTAAAGAGCAAATAGGAGTTTGTCAGGGGTATTTCAGGGATAGGAAAGAATAGACACAAGGATAGAGAGGAGTGAAACATGGAGGCTTCATAACTTGAGGATATGGGCAAGAGGAAGGCTATGGCAGGCTGTCGTGCTCAAAACCATGCAACCAAGCTTCCTAGATTAAGGATCTGGAGTGTGGGAGCCGAGAGGTACGAATCTGGGTTTCTCATGGGATTCCTCCATGAGGTTTGAATAAGCTCTTAAGTCCTGAGGAAGAAAGAGGATGCCCTAAGACCCCAATCTAACATTTATTGATTCCTTGTCAAAGATAACAGAGGAAGAAATCGAAAGGATCATGTCTGGGCAGGAGTTTGAGGAAGAGGCCAATCACTGGAGCAACCATGGTGACAGCGACCACAGTTCCCCTGGGAACAGGGCTTCAGAGAGCAACCAGCCCTCACCAGGTTCCACATTGTCCTCCAGGTGAGCTTCAGTGCAAATCAGCTTCACCTAGGGACCATCCCAAGAATGAGACCCTTGAAAAACCTCTGCTTGGGTTGTTTCTGCCAGGCCATCTCAGCCCAGCCATTGTACTCTCACTCCCTAGGCTCTTGGGGGTAGAGGCCAGGAAAATGCAAAGCAGTGCCCATTTTATGCTAAGGACCTTGAATGTCTGCATTCTCTTCTGCAGACTGATAAAATGCTATGGCTGTTATCCATGCCTGTACATTCGTTACCTAACAGAATACCATTTTAAATGTAATTCTTTTCCTTCATATACTTTATCACTGAAATCAAACAAACCACATTGACATTATTGAATTAAGATATAATCTGTCTGTCTCAGCAAGAGTTAGGTTTTTCAGTTTATAAATTTTAAGGAACAAACTTTTCTATAAAGGGCCAGATAGTAATTATTTTAGGTTTTGCAGGCCATATTGTCTAGGTCACAGCTACTCAACTCTGCCATCATAGTGCGAAAGCAACCACAGACATGTGGTAAAGGTATGAGTGTTTCCAATAAAATTTTACTAACTAAAACAGACAATGGATTGGATTTGCCCTGTGGGCTATAGTTTGCTGCCCTCTTATAGGAGATACATCTAGGTAAAAGAGGAATTTTCTTCAGTTGACAGAATGATTAGATTTCTCCAAGAAAGGGGAGGAGGGTAAGAATCTGTGTTTCTCTTCATATTTTATTATATCTTATCCATTCACTTGTTCCTTAGTTTGTTCTTTCCTTTAAATTTTTAAGTGGTTGTTGCCACAAGTTGGGTTCCCTGCTAGGTGCTGGATTTATTTTATGTCCTGGCATGGCATTTAGCCTGTCTGTGCCTTGGTTTTCCTAACATTAAAATAATTCACACACACCTTTGTCATCGTAGTCTGCCAGTATCCATTGAAAACCCTCTAAATGTGGCATCTGCACAAAAAGTTCATTCAACCAACATTAATTCAGTAACTACCCTGCCAGGTGCTAGGTGTCCAGTGGCGAGGCACACATACGTATACCTGCACGGAGTCCCTATCTCACAGATTGGAATACAATAGAGGAGACATGCATGTAGTCATTAATTATCTCCCCTGGCTTGATGAAGACACAGATCTCATGTCCAAAGAACACCTGAGCCACCTACTGGTTCATTTCATTTGAGTAGGCACTAGGCCTTCCATACTCTGCTTGATGTGAGACTTTTCTCTCCAGTAGGTCTGTGGAGCTAAATGGATTCATGGCATTCAGGGAGCAGTACATGGGGATGTCTGTGCCTGCACCCTATCAATATATACCGCACCTTTTTAGCTATTCTGGCCACTCGCCACTTCTGCCCCCACAAGCTCGCAGCCTGGATCCCCAGTCATACAGTCTAATTCACCAGCTGGTGTCAGCCGAGGACCTGGAGCCATTGGGTACGCCCATGTTGATTGAAGATGGGTAAGTGAGCCCTGCCTTGTTGGGTCCCTTGCAGCCTCAAAATGTTCTCTACCTCCACACCCACCCACATCCCTGACTGTTATAACCCAGGCTTCAGAATGAGTGAGGAGGGATAATGAGTGATGAGTCAGGCATCAGAAGACAAATCCACGCTTATTTTTTAAGTCAGTGGTTCCTCCTTTTTTTTAAGCATCTTTTTTCATAGATCCAGAGCTATTTCTCAATCCCTATGGAATTGGGATTAAAGGACCTTTTATTCTGCTTGAGCCTAGGTAAACCACGCCCTGGGATGGGTCTGAGCACTTCTGTTTCAGAGATTAGCTGTATTTCCTGGAATATTTATAACATCAAGTCTAAGCTCCTTAACAAGGCACTCAAGACCCTTACTGGTTGTGACCTGTCTGCATACCCAGCCAAAATACCATGGGTAGCCTTAGCACAGGACTGCTCTGTGTAGGCCTGATGGGTAGAGGGAATACTACGCTCTGTGTAAATAGTTCAGCCCTTCACACCTACCCATTGTTGCATCCATCACTCCTTTAGACTGGAGCATAGGCTGTTTGAGTGTTATCAGCTTAGACCCCCAAAAGGTATCCTGAGATTTTTTTTAAAAACCTAATCTCCAGTTTCAGAAAAGGATACTCAAGCATCTACCCACAAGAAAGCCACATAATGCCTTTATAAATCAGAGCATGGGGTGGGACTGGGGAATGGGAGGTGGGGGTTGGGAACCAGTCATACCCAAGGGCCTTGAGGAGACAAGAGCTAAGACTCTTGAGACTGTGGCCTCTTAAGCTCCCTTCAGCCCAGAGATGCAAAACGCTCTGCTGCTTCCACTCAGCCACAGCAAAGAGGAAGGGCTGAACAGCTCTGGCTCCTAAACTCTCACCACCAGGGGGTGCAGTGAGAGCAGGAAAAATCTCTGAACAAGTTCTGTTCTCCTCAGCCATTTGGCACCAAGGCTCTTTTTGTGGCAGTCCCTGTGTTGTGTGGACACCATATCTGTCCCAAAGGAGCTCTAATTGACAAAACTAGGAAAGGAGTGACTGGGAATTTTCTCTAAGACACAGATCATTAGGGACACCAACATTAGAAGCCATATTCCCTGATAATTATACAAATCTCTAAGCCTCCTTTCCCCTCAGTGCCCCCTTCTCACCAGACTTGCCTTTCCAGCCCTGAGCTTGCTGCTGGCCCCTCTTGCCCATGGTTGAGAGCAAGGAGCCTACTGCCGGGGACCCTTTGTGCCCTCAGGAGTACCCTCTCCCTGTGCCCCCTCCTCACCCTCTGGCCAATGGAAGTGACTCTCCCCTATCCCTACCCCACAGATATGCTGTGACACAGGCAGAGCTGTTTGCCCTGCTTTGCCGCCTGGCCGACGAGTTGCTCTTCAGGCAGATTGCCTGGATCAAGAAACTGCCTTTCTTCTGCGAGCTCTCAATCAAGGATTACACTTGCCTCCTGAGCTCCACATGGCAGGAATTAATCCTGCTGTCTTCCCTCACCGTTTATAGCAAGCAGATCTTTGGGGAACTGGCTGATGTCACTGCCAAGTACTCACCCTCTGATGAAGAACTACACAGGTGACGGCTGCTGGCTGGGGAGGAAATTCCAGGCAACCAAACCATTGTCATACCTGCAAAGCAGGGTTGTCTGGCACACCAAAGGATGGGCATTAAAGCCACAGAGGCCTGGATTTGAATCCTTGCTCTGTCACTAATTAGCTTTGTGACCTTGACCAAGTCTCTGATCCTCAGGTTCTGAGTTTATAAAATGGAAATGATAACAATACCTCTCTAATAAGGTAGTTGTAGGAATAAATGCTATTGTGCAGTAAAGCTCAGCATAGTGCTAAGCTGCTATTTTTATCACATCTGTATCACTGAGGTAAGATAACATATCTGAAAAACAAAAATCTATACTCTGCCTACAAGGTGAGAGGCTCTTAGCTGTAGTTTACCTTTCAGGAAAGAGCCGTAGGAGTCATTGTGGTACCTACTGTGTGCCAGGCACTGAGCAAGGTATTTTATATTGTTTAATTTTCATGGCCTCTAGCATTACAGGTGTTATTATGCCTATTTCATGGGTGATGAAACTGAAATTCAGGATGACCTGCCCTTGAGGGTTTTGGATTTGAATCCAGAGTCTGGATTTTAACTCAGAGCCTGGATTTGAACCTGTGCCTGCCTGACTGCTAAGCTTGAGCTCTTTCACTTCATCTCAGCTGCCTCCTATAGATTGTTTCCTGAATGGTGAGATATTAAGAGCATGGGATGAGGAGAATCAGCTGTTCTCACTATTTTTTAGCATAAAGTCTCATCCCAGCTAGCCAGGATCCTTCTAACCTCCCTACCTAGAACAAATCATCTCTCTCCCTGCTACTCTATGACCTGTCCAAGTACTCTTTTTACTCCTTATTTTGGAGACATGAGGCTCATGAGGCAGAATTATGATGACGATACTTCCTGACCCCCAAATTAGGACAAATGATTTTTTTTTAAGATTATTTCACCCCCCACCCCCATTGTCTGCTCTCTGTGTCCATTTGCTGTATGTTTCGTGTCTGCTTGTCTTCTTTTTAGGCGGCACTGGGAACCAATCCTGGGACCTTCCAGAGTGGGAGAGAGGCGCTCAATCTCTTGTGCCACCTCAGCTCCCTGCTCTACTGCATCTCTTATTGTCTCTCCTCTGTGTCTCTTTTTCTTGCATCATCTTGCTGCTCCAGCACTACTGCGTGAGCCAGCACACATGCACGGGCCAGCTTGCTGCGTGGGCCAGCTTGCCTTCACTAGGAGGCCCTGGGAATTGAACCCTATACCTCTTATATGGTAAACGGGAGCCCAATCGCTTGAGCCACATCCACTTCCCAACAAATGATCTTTTTTTTTTTTTAAAAGATTTATTTATTTACTTTATCCATTTTAAACTCCCTTTCCCCATTTGCTGTTTTTGTGTCCATTCGCTGGGCAATTATCTGCCCTCTCTTCTCATCTTTCTCCTCCAGTCTTCATCAGGATTCGATCCTGAAGACCTCCAATGTAGGAGAGAGGTGTTCTGCCACTTGCGCCACCCCGGTTCCTGGTTTTCAGAGCTTTTGGAGCATTTCGTCTTGTCTCTCCTCTGCATCTCTCTCCTGTTACATCATCTTCTTGCTGCGTGGCTCCCAGGGCCTGGCAGCTCACTGGCACACAGAGCCTGGCAGCCCATGCACCTTCTATATATATAT
>JAQZBX010076975.1:0-14351 GCA_029593785.1 Cabassous unicinctus | reverse complement strand
ACAAAAAAAAAAAAAAATAATGCCCATGACTTGGCCGCACAGTCTCCAGTGAATGTTTATGCAATGCTCTTGGCAAAAGGGGAAGGAATGTTCCATTAGGCCACCATCTACTAGGGAATGTCTTTTAACTCCAGGCACTCCTGAGAAAGAAGTGAACCCATATTTATCATCCCATCCCATGAGCCAGACTAACACATCTACTCCAAAGCATAGGGTTTATTTATGGGTCACAGGGAAAAGTGCAGGCCTTACTTAGACTGTTCTTTTCCACATTATGTTTTACTTTCCATAAATTCTGAACCTGTAACAAATTCGTTCTATTTCTGTTGGCTGATACTTTTCATTTGAATTAGATACAAAGAATGAGAATTTCTGAGGGGAAAATTCTCTTAAAGAAATATAAATTATAACTATTCCTTCAGGCTGATATTTATTTCTATGACCTCCATCAACTAAAGTTTAAATGAATGTTTTTATTTAGTCACCATAAGAAATTTGGTTAACAATGCAAAACCATGTAATCTACCTGATGGTAAAGCTCATTCTGGTTGTTGGCAAATATCAGTTCCTTGATGCACTGAGACATCTGTTTCTTTACTGGATGTCAGCTGAGGGTGATCCCCAGCTTCTAAAGATCACCCATATTCTCTAGCTCATGAGCACTTTCCTCCATCTTCAAAGCCAGCAACTGTGTGTCAAGTTCATCTCACTCTTCAAATCTCTCCTCCTTCTCTTGTCTCATTTCTCAGCTAGGAAATGTTCTGAGCTTTTAGAACTCATGTGATTTGATTTGACGTACAGCGAAAATTCAGTTTACCTGGGTAAATCTCACCATCTCATAGTCTGTACCTTTAACCATATCTGCAAACTTCCTTTTTGCCATTTAAGGTAATATATTCACAGGTGCAGGGGGTTAGGGTATAGACATATTTGGGGGCTGTTATTCCACCTTCTACCCACTAAACTAAAAGCTTCATGCACAGACAGTATTATTTTTAGAACTTAATATTCTTTGAACACCAGTCATATTGAAGTGAAAATATTTAAATTCATCGACCTGGATCATTTTGAGAAAGATAAACTTAATGACTCATAATAAGCTTAAATTATATATTTATAGCTTTTATAATAATTTATATCTATTTAATATGGTTTGGGCTAAAATACTATTTTTAAGTGATAATGTACCACTTCATATGCAATCTTAATGACAAATAGCTTACTGAATTTTTAGTATATTGTGGTAAGCATAATGTCATTTTATAAATCATATCCTTTTGGAAAAATAAGGCTCAGTGATAGTTGTGGCATTACTTTCGTGCAGATTTGCTATAAATGAATATCAACTCTTAGCTAATGGGAAGATGATTATTAAGGAATATTAGTAGAAACATCATTTGTATATTTATATGCAATATGCCACAAATATCTTTTCATAAATTCAAAGAGAAATAAAATGTTTCTATAATTTTGGAATGTCATAGTTACATTCAGTTGATTTCTCTTCTCTGGCTTGGGCGCAGCTCTCCTCTACTCCTTTGGCCTCTTCATATACATGAACTTGGCCTCAGTTCTGGTGCAGTTTGCCCCTGTCAATCATAGTCTACCATGGTCCTCACACTGCTGGCTTTGTCCACTCTCTTCTTTTACCCTCCTCCAAGACTAGCCTCAGTTTACCGGGAGCAGCTTGGCTGGTCCCCTCAACCACAAATTTCATTTCTGCCTCCTTCCCAGGCAGGCTTATCCCAGTTTCTCTGCCTTCAGGGAATCCCTCGTCCCCATCTCTTGCCTCAGATCCATCCCACAAAGTCCCCTCAGCTTGGCCTGCTCCCTTAGTTTCTGCCCTTTACTTTGCATCTCCCCCTTCTCTACTCTTGCCTCAAGACCCTGTTCCTCACCTGTGTCAGTTCACTTCCTGTGGGTTGTTCGTTCCTTTATGGCCTTGACCCCACCTCTAGGGGCCCAATCCACCTCAGTCAGCCCCCCATTAATTGCCTTGTCCTCCCAGGCCCCTTCACCTTTCTGTTTCTGCCTCATTCAGCTAATCTGCCCCTCAACCACTGACCTTTCCCAGCTCCATCCTGGAGCCCTGCAACACCCCCCGCCAAAGATGCAGAGAAGCCCCTATCTTCACTGGGATTCTCTTCTTCTTCCACCTGTTTTCACCCTTACCCAAATTGACCCCAGATACCCATGCCTCAATTTCTCCCTTCTTACAGGCTCTACTCACTCAGGACAACCCTTACAGCTCCCACCTGCCTGGAATGCTGTTACCTTTCTCCCCATTTCATGCCTCATATCTCCCTCCACTGCTGCTCTCCTCATTGGCCCCCAACTTTTTATTCTTCCCCTCAGCTCACATTCACCCCACCCAGCCCTCAGCATAAGAACCCTATAAACCATGTCAGTTTATACCATAGTGGGTATGGGTCTCATCATATTTCTTGATGTCTCATCTCTCACGAGCTCTGACTGCTTTTTCCCACCCTTCAGTTCTCCATCCTTGTCCTAGTGCTCCCTCCCCTACCTATGTGCCTTCAAGTCACATTAATTTGCTCATAAACCTGTGAATGGACTATGGGTACTGTAATAGGGAAGGCCACTGAGTAGTGAATAAAAAGAGACTCATCATTTTCTGAGTTGGACACCTTAGAACCAGTTTAGGAGACATATTTTTGCGTGTGTCCTTCATATGCTTGTATACTTTGACTTCAGAAAGCTTCGTTTCACCCAAGTCACAGAGGAAATTTTCAGGATTTTTTTGAGGCCCTCCTTTGTCATTTGGGATGTTTAGTCTGTGTGTACCTGCAGTGGGAAGCATTGAAGCATACCAGGGATAGAAAAACTGAGGTTCCATCATCATCTGAGGTCACAAGTCTAGGTGACAGGGATGATCGCAGGTTCACGATGATAAATATACATCCACAAGGATGCAGACTGTCCTCTCATAATACATGATTGTTATTTAAGTGTTATTAATTTTTCATAATGGGCAGTAGTACTCAAGGAATGGGGAGTTGATTAAATAATTGGTTCTTCAGGGTGCCCATGCATGCCCCCTCCATTCATCCACAGCCTCTGCTGCAATGCTAAGGGAAGAGGAGATGTGCCCCTCCCAATCGGATGATACTAGAATGGCTGCTATTTAATCAGCTTGAAATCTGCTGTTCAATAACTCACATTTTGCAGAGATGATTCAAGTCATGATGATGTGCAGCAACAACACTAGGGGTGATTTCCACTTCCCACATGGAAGACCACAGTCAAAGATCTTGACAGTAAATGCACTGAAACCTTGAAGGAAGGAACCCATTGTCAAGTTCATAGTGACAGACACTGAGAGTGTGTTTGTTTCATTGCTATCCCATGAGTAACTGCTTTTAAAGTTACTTTGAGATGATATATGACAACATTGAGAAACTATTTTCCTTTAAAACTCCTCAATGTTTCTGTTAATTTGGGCAACAGAAAACACTGAAATTCTGCGACAGTTTGACTTAATGTTGGAACTCTCATAGGAGTTGGTAGTGTGTGCATTAGGACAATTTCTTTGCAAATGTTTTTGCAGTTTATACAAAAGATAAACATAATCATGTCCTGTGACTCCTTGATCATTTCCAACAGGAATTCTTTCATGTGGTCTCCAAACACATGGACAAGAATGTTCAAAGCAGCACTATTTATAATAGCTAAAACATAATATTCACATATGCCCATTAACTGTATAGTAGATAAATAAGAGATAAATAATAATATCCCGCAATGTGAATGTATGATATACAAATCCATAAATAACTCAGATGGATTGCACAGACATCATGGGAAACAAAAATAGTAAATCATAAAAGGGCACATAGCCTGCAAATTCATTATTTACATAATACAATGAATGTGCTTACATGGGTTGTAGCAAGAGTTACTTCTGAAATTATAAAGTCTGTTATCACAGCGTAGCTTAGAAGGTGCTGGTAATGTATGTTTCCCTAATCAGGGTGCTAGCTGCAAAGATTTCAAGAATTTGTTTATTCTGCGTATTTCAATAAAGGTCTTTGAAAAGGGGGATATAAAAAAAAAATCATTGGCAGGGTGTGGTAGTTAGCATTGGATTTAGGGTTGCAGAAACACGAACCAGGCCATCCTCCCATATTTGCCATTTGATAACTTATCTAAAACATTAAATCACTGTTTCATCATGAATAAATAGGAAATATAACAAAAATATCTGTCTCACAATGCTGCTGTAAAGATTAATGACAATTTGTACAAAAATAATTTTATAAGTATTAAAATATCAGTTATATTGCTTTTGGGATAAAATGTGATTAACTCAGAATGAAAGTTATTGAGACTATAAAAGGTTTTAACAAGGGTACTTGCACTTTAACATGAAACCAACATTTAAGTACATGGAATGAAATGACAGCGGTGGAATTTGAAGTATCCACTGTCTTCACATTTTAGCCTAGAGCCTCCTGAACTTCCCACCACTCTCTGCCATGGAAATCTCTTTTTATCATCCTTGCCACTCCTTTTTCTTCTTACCTGTCTTCTATATCACTTCCTCTTGGCTCATTATTTTTATGTTCATTTCTCTATTCTCTTCAATCTTGCATGGAAAATATCTTGTCTGTGACACCAATCAGAATTACTCTTGGTACAGCTGAGATTTTTATGCCACCCTTTGCTCAGTTCTGCCTTAATGAGTTGTCTTTTTCTTCCAGTAGGTAAATGACATGCCTGAGACTGTACATGTTCAATGAAGTACCTCTAATCATGATCTCTTTATTTTCTCCAAGTATCATATAAAAGTCATCACTGTAAGAGACCTTAGAAATGGGCCCTGAGATGTGAAGGGACATGGCCAAGGCATTAGTCAATTAGTAAATGAGCATGATTGAGCTCATGCCTTCTGCCTTGGGTCGAGTGCCATTTAAATTAAGAAAACTGAAAGTTATTGCTTTTGAGGTAAAGGAAAATTGGGGTGCATTCATTTTAGTATGTTTCATAGAATTAATTGGCTTTTCAAATATGCTGAGCATGTATAACTTTGATAAAAATAAAACATTTTATAAATCACTTCCCAAAAATGTGGCAAAAGAGCACACAAACAGTAAATGGATAGAATGGAAATAGGATGTAGGAAGGAGATGATACTGAACAAGAACTTATTGGAAATTTAACCAGCCAAGATATACACAATTTTCAGGAGGCTGGTCTTGTTTAAATTTATTTAACAACAGTTAGGAATTCTCTGCAAATATATTGCTTTTACCAATACCTATGAATATCCATGAAAGTCACAATTTTGAGGAAGAGAGGAAATCATAGGATGTGCTTATTTAAAAGAGATTACAAGGCAAGTCAATGCCCAACCTAATACTTAATCCCAAATCTACAGCTTCTCAAGAAAGGTTCTTCGGAAAGTTCCTCCAATTCACAGAGTGTAATCTAGGAAAAGCCTATGTCTCCTCTTTTTTGTTTCCTTATCACCAGCTTCCTTAGTGCTTCCTTGACATCTCTGTTTCTCAAAGTATAGATTATGGGGTTGATCAAAGCTGGAATCAGATTATATAGCAGTGCCACAAACTTGGTCACATCATGTGAGAGCTTTGGCTGATAATACTGTAGAAAATGGACACCCCCATGAGATGGGAGCCACAGGTCTCAAAGGGCTTCTGGCTCCCTCCAGGGATCTTTATCCTCAACACACTATGGGCAATAAGCCCATAAGAGACCAAGATAAGTGAGAGAGGAAAGACAAGGAAGATGCTACTTAGCATCATAATCTCCTTCTTGTAATTTGTGGTGTCTACACAGGCCAGTTGCATCATTGGTTGTGTCTCACAATAGAAATGGTTTATCTGGTTGTGTCCACATTGGGGAAGGGTCATTGTGATAGGGGTGTGGACCAAAGGGTTGCTGAAACCAATTAACCAGGATATGCTGGCCAGTGTCCAGCACAGCTTTGGTGGCATGAGGGTGAGATAATGCAAAGGTTGGCAGATAGCAACATAGCAATCACATGCCATCATGGCCAAAAGGACACACTCAGTGCCCCCCGGACCCAGGGTGATGAGAAGCTGGATCATATATCCAATGAAACTAATGGATTTGTCTGGACCCCTGAGATTGACCAACATCTGAGGACTAATGCAGGTCACATGGATGAGGTCAATAAAAGAGAGATGAGTGGGGAAGAAATACATGGAGTGTGGAGATGGTGGTCCAGGCGGGAGACCAGGATAATGGTCCCATTGCCCATGAGTGATAGAAAGTAGAATATCAAGATGAACACAAATAAAATCCTCTCTAGCCATGGCTGCTCTGAGAAGCCCACCAAAATGAAGCTTCCTCCAGATGTGGAATTGTCTCTTCCCATCACCTTCTGGGTAACCTGAGAGAAAAAGAAAAACATCATTTGACCATTGTGCTCTATCTGTGGTAGATGAGAATGCTGTGTCAGACTAAATTTAGTAGAAAATCTCTATGCATCCATTTCCCCTTCTCTTTGCCCGACAAGAGACAGCTACCCAAATTAGAAGTCTCTTAATTAGACATAGAAAATGACTTGAATAGAAGAGAATGCTAGTAAACTCTTACAGGAAATGCCTCAAAGCACAATTCTCTCTACAACCTTTTCTCTTTTAACATTCATTCTGTATTTAGCCTGCTAGCCCTAAGTGCCTAGAATTAAATTGTTTCATCCTTGGTAAGATCACCTTCTATACCTCCTAAATTACCTGTTCTGTGTCCCATACACACTTATCTAATTGTCACTTAAACATCAAATCATAAAATCTCCCAATGAGATCAAAAGCAATATAATTGCTTACAGTAAAGCCAGAAATTTATCTATTTACAGTGAATAAGGAGACCCTCTGCAGGACACAAGTTTGGAGAAATCTATATTATTGATAGATGGACATGACTCAAAGAAGCAGCCAGATAGGGAGAAGAAAATGACTCAGTCTGGTGCCTACATATTCAACCTGCTGATCCCAATAATCTTGTGCACAAGGAATGGACCAGACTTTCCATCCCATCCTCACCTCACCCTCTTCTTGTGACACCTCATCTTCATCATAGCTTCATTCATATTTGTTTTGCTCTTATTACATCTTGATAAAAATATGACAGTTGTATGGGAATTCTGCACATGAGCATGATTGTTTTGTAAGCTCACAACTTCTGTAATAAAAACATATTTAAAAAATAACAATAGGGTGGATTAGGGGAAAAATACACCAAATGTAAGATATGGACTATAGTTAGTAAGACTTTGGTGATATTATTTCATAAATTGTAAGAAATATCTCACAACAATAGAAGGTGTTGGTGGTGGGTTGATGTATGGGACCCCTGTATGATGTTATGCATGTTTGCTTTGTAAGTTCACAACACTTATTGTATATTATGTTCATGTATGAATGATACAAATAATAATGATAATAATAATAATAGTGTGAGTTAAGGGAAAAATACACCAAATGTAAGATACTTTGGTTAGTAGTAATATTTTGAGGATGATTTTTCATAATTTGTTAAAAATGTTTCACAACAATGCAAGGTATTTGTGGTAGGGTGAGATATGAGAGCCCTGTATGATGTTACACATGTTTGTTTTGTAATTTCACAACTTTTATTATACACTTATGGTTTATATATGATTATGTATGAGTCATATACTTCAATAAATTTTTAAATGAAAAAAAAAATGCTAAGTGACAAGTCAATTATACTTTCTGGGAAAAAAATACGCCAGTGGAAAACCGAGAGTTGTATTTCCTCTGAATCTACAACCAGAAAGAAAAGTCTGCATGAAAGTAGTAATAACAATATCCATGACTGGTGAAGTTTAGGAGGAGTGTTCAGTTTGACATTTAAGGTTAATCCCTGGCTCCTACCCAAAGCACATAAAGGATAAGGCTGAACTCTCAGGGATTCCCATTTCAATAAACTCCCATTTTATGGTGGTCAAAATGACTAAATATGTATTGTGGTTTGTATGCAAAAATATTCACATGGCTCTTTCTACCCCCACAGGGGCCACTTTTTATTCACATTAAAAAAACCTGGGAAGAAAATATATTTCATCTGTACATCAGAGGTTCTCACATGTGTGCATGAGAATCAACGTGAGGGTTTGTTAAAATAAATTACTCGATCTCAACCCCATCATCTCAGATTTGGTATGTCTGAGCTGGGATATAAGAAATTTCATTTCTAACAATTTCCCAGGAGATGGTGATGCTGCTGGTGGGGGACCACACTTGGAAAACCACAGTCGTAGCTTTTAAAATTTTCTAGAGTCATCTCCAGGGTATATCACTTTGACTAGACACTCAGCAGCTCTTTCCCTAATGAAATAATTAGTTACAAGATTGATGAAGAAATGATAATAATGGCATAATGTTGAGGAAGGAGTGAAGAGAGGGTACTTGGAAAGATTATTTTGCTGCTACAGATCTCAGAAAGAGGAAAAAAAAAAAGATACTCCTCAGAATTGAGGAGGGCATTCCCAAGTCTAAACCCTAAACTCCTTATTTGCAGTGGAGGTGACCATGTGCACAGGCTTAAGGCTATCTCTTCCAGGAACCAGATGGCAGAGAAAACCACAGATCCAATACCCACTTAGCAATAGTGTTTGTATGTGGAATACAATGAAACCATCCCTGATCCATTTCTTATAATGTTTTCTATTGTTTTTTTTATTATTTTCTGAGTATTCTCTTTTTCCTCAATCCTTGTTAAACAGAACTCCCCTTCAAATTGATCCAGTCCTTGAGTTAATGTATAAGTATATTTAGCTTGTAATAAAGGTAGTGCCATGGTCCAACTCTCTCATAAGTCCTAGGCAGAACTAGAAAGAAACACAAAACCCTCCAAAACATCCTGAAAAGTGTTTGACATGGGTGAAGGCTCCATGCCCCCAAATCCAACTCCTCCCTTCTTAATAGTTTTCTGACTCACATTGTGGTTAATGATGAAACATATCTGGGCAATGAGATGCATGAATAATGCTTAGGGAGAGAAGTTCAGCCACCTTCTTGCACACACAAAGGTTTGGAGATTTTAATCAAGATGAATGTGATTAGTGCTGAACACAGGATCTCTTCCTGCTGCTCAGTCTCCTGGTATCACATGGGGTCTCTTAGAGGTCAGCCGCCAGTGCATGTGTGTGAACTTGAATTATTGTCATGCCCTCCCCCAACCCAGAGACACCCACACTTACCATGACCACCATCACCATCTCTGTGAGGACAAGAGGCTTCCCTTCTCCTGCTGGTTCAGAGATGGTTGTATCTGACTCTTCTTTTCTTTAGTTGAATAACTCCCCACATACCTGAACTATCTCCTAACTTAGCACCCAAACTTTTGGGTAGTTTCCTATGAATTTCAATTAAAGTTGATACCAGCAAAATTAATGACATTTAATAAATAAGTTATAAAGTCCATGAATGCTTTAAAGCTTACAGTAATAGATTTTTCTATTACTGAAATATTTCTAAAGTCCTTGTTCTTTCTTCCTTATTAAAGCATCACTTAATTTTTCTCTTTAGAGCCTATCCTACATAACTTCTTCCATTTCTTCTTCTCTCCATTGTTCTCATTTTTCAACAGATAAGCCCCCAATTTAACTCTTGCATGCACCAATAGTTTTGTCAAAACTCCATTTAGGACATTTATCAGTTTAATGGTAGGTGACAATGGATTTCAAATATCATCCAGCTAGTCTCTAAAAGAAAAAAGAAGACCTGTGTTGTGCTGTTAATATTTTCCTGCTCCACGCAAAGAACTCACTCAGGCAGGCTACTTAGGGAAACTGGGAATCAACTGAATCTGGCATAGGTACAGGGACTCATAATCCCTAGTGATCAATTAGCCTCTGTCATGGATGAGAAGGTACAAGGAGTCTCAAGGGGTATGGGTTTCCATGCATAATGCATTTGCCTCCCACCAGACATACCCTCCCAAAAGCAATGGTTGGGGTGATGTCATAAAAATGGCAACTTAAGACATCCCCTCAAAAAACCTCCCCAAGTTTCAGCAAGTAAAAGGACAAATCCCACATTTTTAGGACACCGGAGGATGGTAGAGATTACAGAACGACCCCAAAAATACTGAATTGAGAAAAAGAAAACTATCAGGTAAGCATTTCCATCCCAGTCTCACCAGTCCACTTCTCTCGCCCTCACTTGGTTCCATAAGGAACGTAAGTTGCTCAGAGGCATTTAGCAAGGTCCCTCCCACCAGGCTCACAGACTATAGAGCTAATCAGGGCAGCGAGTTTTAAGCTCACACTTAACCAGGTACAGGGAACCAAGTCCACCAAGACCTTCGGTGGAATGCAAGTTGCTGAGGAGCGCTGTATATAAAAGTGCTTGAGGGAGAGGAGAAGAGAGATGGCTGGAATGTGGTACACTAACTCAATCCAGTTTCTGTTGTCTGGACCACCTAAATGCAAAAAGGTCTTTTCTGGAGTGACCCACCTTTCTGGTTTAACCCCATAGCTCCCCAGGGGGAGGTGTACTAACAAGGAAGTTACCACAGGCAGAAAAGCCTCAGAGACAGAAAAAAGTGGGTAAAACAGTGGCCACTGTAGCAGTTTGGCATTATTTATGAATTCCAAAAATAGATATTGGATTATGTTTGTAAACTGTCTGTTTCTCTGGGCATGAATACATTATGTTTAGGGCTTTGATTGGGCCACATCAATAGGGCATTGAGTCCCCGCCCCATGGTGTGTGGGGACTCACAGGTAAAAGACATGACAAAGAACAGAGTTGGGGTTCTGATGCTCGGTTTTTAGCTGGAATCTGGGAAGTGAACACACAGGAGAAGAACACAGAGGAATACACATGGCTCTTCCATATGGCGGAAGCCCTGGGGAAGAGAGACAGAGTCATTTACCTGATAGTCTACAGCTGACCTTGTGGAGAGAGGCAAAGCCTAGAAAGCCTCATAGCCTACAGCTGACCTTGCAGAGAAAACAGGAGCTGAGCCCAGAGAGAAGCAAGCCCTGGGAAGAGAGGAACCCAGGAAGCCTCAACCCTCACAGACATCAGCAGCCATCTTGTTCCAACATGTGTCAGTAGACTTTGGTGAGGGAAGTAACATGCTTCATGGCTTGGTAACTGTGGGCTTCTACCCAAATACATACCCTTTATAAAAGCCAACAGAATTCTGGTAATTTGCATCACACCCCTTTGGCTGACTAATACAGTCACAGAACTGAAAACTATAAGGAAAACAGGGCACTTAGTGAGGGAGAGAATTTAAACAAATCGTAGGAGATGGGAAGAATATTCTGCTTACAAATGAACTGGATCAAGATTCCTGGAGAAGGAACAGAGGAAAGGAAGATTTATTCTGGGGGTGAAACAATTGCACACAAAGTGCATTCTAAATATTATACCACATATCTAGGGCAAGAGTCAGAGGGAGCAGTGCTGAAAAAATATGATCAAACATAGGGTATTATAAAGGTGTACAAGAAGTTGGATCAAGTGTTAAAGAGGAGACTTAACTGAAAGCAATAACCAATAAAAACTGAGACTAGAGGGAGAAATGTATGTAAGAGTTAACTCATCAAGATAATCAGAGGTGTAGACATAAGTAAAATATTACAAACCATACCAAAAAACAGGAATATATGGCTAAGTCAAGGAAACAAACTAAACCTTCTGAGGATAAACAGAGCTTGGAACATCTAATCAAAAAAGTTCAAACAAACCTCTTACTAAATCAATTCAAGGAGATGAGAGAAAATATGGCTAAAGAGATAAAGAATATTATGAAAAGAATTGTGGTAAGATGGCATTGGTATAACAGGCAAGGCTCAAGGCTCTCACAAAAACAGTGGAGAAAGAGCCAAAAGCTGACTGAGGGGTCTGATTTGGGGGTCAGCCGACTAGGACAGTGCTACACAACTCTCAGGAGGGTTAGGGACAGAGAGATGAAAAATCTGAAAAAACAAATGTGAGTTACCATGCCCCGGGGCTGCTGGGAAGGGCTCCACTCCCCAGCCCACAACATATTAAGCTGGGGTAAAGCTCCCAAATAACTGTAGCTGACTGAGAGGTGAACAGACATCTTTCTCCATGTCAGATGTTTCAAGGGAAAAGGGAGGGGGAGTCACAGGCTTTTCTTCAGTGAATTCAGGCAGCAGAGCCCCCTTTGAATTTCTGTCTGGAGAAACAACACAGGAACATAGGAAAGCCTAGACTGAAGCACCTTCTTAGAAAGATGTGTGAACGAATGCCATCTGCTGGCCGGTCTGGAAATTGCATGGACAGAAACTGTTCTCGGTTTTCTCTGTGTCTTAACCCCTGGTAAAAATCTACACCCCGTTACTGAGTCCCTGTCCTGATTTTGATAATTTAAGCTGCGAAAGTTAAAAATTTTAGAATACGTTGAACCAAATATCAAAATAACAATAGTTAAGAGAGAGAACTGACCTTCAGGGAAATTTCACCAACATATTCAAATGTGTAGAAATCAGCAAAAAATTACAAACCACACTAGGAAACAGGAAGAGATGGCCCAGCCAAAGGAACAAGCCAAATATCCTGAAGAGATACAGGATTTAAGACAATCAGTGATGATCACACAACTTTCCTAAATCTCAAAGAATTTAAAGAAAATATGACTAAAGAAATTAAGGATATTAAGAAAACACTGGGTGAGCATAAAGAACAATTTGAAAGTCTGCAAAGAAAAATAACATGACTTATTGGAATGAAAGACACAATGGATGAGATTAAAACTACATTAGAGGCACATAAGAGCAGATTTCAATTGCTCACAGAATTATTGATTTCCAAGACAGAACATCTCAACTGAAAAGACAGGAGAAAGAGAAGGAGGAAAAAAGATAGGAGAAAAGAAAGAGACGACAAAGAGAAAAATGGAACAGCATCTCAGGAATTGAATGACAATGCATTGTGCACAAACATTTGCATTTTGGTGTCCCATTAGGAAAAGAGAAAGGAAGAGCAACCAAAAGAATATTTTGGGAAATAATGACTGAAGACTTCCCAACCCTTGTGAAAGACATAAATATCAATATCCAAGAAAGACAATGCACTTCAAACAAAATAGACCTTCCCTGAGACACCTACTGTTCAGAATGACAATTATCAGATAAAGAGAGGATTCTGAAAGCAGCAAGAGAAAAGCAAAGCATCATATACAAGGGAAACTCAATAAGATTAAGTGCTGACCCCTCATCACAAACCATGGAGGACAGAAGAAATTGGATTGATGTATTTAAGGTACTGAAAGAGTAAAACTGCCAGCCAAGAATTCTATATATGTCAAAAATGACCTTCAAAAATGAGGATGGGAAGGCAGGCAAGATGGCATCGGCTTAAGTGGGCGCACACCATCTCTCACGCAAAAACAGGCTGAGTGGGTGTAAGATCCTGCCTGAATTAGTTGTTCTGGGAGACCACAGAGTGGGAGGCTTCAGGGCATCGATCTGGAGGAAGGTGGACAAAGAGATAAATTGCTCAAGATAAAACCATAAGTTTCTAGCCCCGTGGCTGGAAACCGTGGATGGCTAAGCCCCACCCTCAAGGCAAAAAGCCGTGGTGAGCCCAGACTCCAGCTGGCCACCCAGTGGGAGGGGGCATTCTCTGAGAGTGGGAGGGTTCTGGCAAGGGTAAGAGTGATTTCCTTTCTGTGGGTTTGGTTGCCTGGACCCCTTTGAGCTTTGGGGAGCATACCAGCTGGCTCAAGGTGGCACCAAGCAGAGGAGAGAGGTGAATCTGCTGTGGCAGCCTAATTTACCTATCCGTCCTGGGATAGAAAAACTTTGCCTGTGGCAGGGCAGAATCAGGCAACTAACTAGTCTTGTGCTGAAAACTATCAAAATTTCAACTCCCCTAAGGGAGGTGGACAGTAGGAAATGCTTAATAAGCTTCCAAGGGCCTATTTAGGGTTCCCTGGGAGGAAGGGGTGGTCTAGAAAAGGGTTGAGAGTCATTTCTCTGCAGTGAATTCAGTCACCAGGGTCCCATTTGACTTTCAAAAAGGAACTCAACCTGACCAGGAGAGGAGAGAGGGGATCTGTTCAACACAGGCTGTTGCATCCTGCTGCCCTTGGAGAGAAAGCAATAAGAATAGAAAGAGGGCAAGGGCAGAGAGGCTTCTAACCAGCAGGAATCTATCAAATTGCAAAGAGTCAAACCTGCCCTAGGGAAAGTGACTGGATACCTTTCTGAAGAGCTAACTGATCCAATGAGAAAGTTTAGCTCAATGGAGGAGTTGCCACCTTAATTCCTGGCTCCTCTTAGAGTAGTGAGCCACCGGGGTACAAACATGCAGCTGATACTTTAGGACATTTTTTTT
>JAQZBX010076974.1:0-14408 GCA_029593785.1 Cabassous unicinctus | reverse complement strand
TTTTTTTTTTTTTTTTATTGTTTGCTTTCAATTTACTTTTTATTTGTAGCAATTTCTTTACCTGTTCTGGTACATCCAACTTCATTTTTTTTTATTGTGGGTAAAAATCAAATTTTTCACAATACATACCAATATTTGTAAAATGATAAATAAACACATATGCATATATGTGCATTTCCTTACATAAATGTTATTATATATATATTTTTAAAGGTGCTTAGATTACTTAAATGTATACGTTTCTTTAATTTAAGCACGTGAGCAGTATTGTGTCACTTTTTACAAGTTCCACGGTTTCTAAAGAGAAACTTGCAAGTATGAGAATGGTTTTTAGACTACCTAAGGTTTTGATTCTCTCTCACTGCTTTCAATTTTTCTCTCATTATTCAAAAGATTGATTTGGAATTTTCTTTTTGAGAATTCCTGTGGCATTATCCTGTTCAGTCTTCATTAACCTATTTGAATGTATTGTCTTAATGTCTCATGCAAATTTAGGAAGTAGTCAGCCATGATTCCTTTGAAAATATTTTTAGCTCTCTTTCTCCTCTCATTTCATTGCTCTGATGACATAAATCTCACATATTCTGTTTTAATTCCACAGGTTCATGAGATACTTTTCATTTTCTTTTGAGGCTACATCCTGTTTCAAACATTTGATATTTTTTTCTTCTTCATGTTCACTGATACTTTTCTCTTTGCCATCTATTATTTTATTGATCTTTATTAGTGTATTTTTCACTTCTAAAATGTTCCCGTGGTTCATATATATATATATATATATATATATATTCTATTTCTAGGCTTATATTTTCTATTTTTTTGCTGAGACAAATTTTGAAAGAGCATCATCAAAGTATTACTACTTACTATAGTCTGAATCTTACTCCCCTATAATTATTTTTTAAGGCTTTATTTATTTATTTACTTTTATCCATTTTTACCCTCCCCCTGTTTTTGCTGTTTCTGTGCTCACTCACTAGGCAATTCTCTGTATCTGTTTCCTGCCCTCTCTTCTCATCCTTTTCCTCCTCTCTTCACTGGGATTCAATCCTCAGAAACTCCGGTATGGAAGAGAGGCATCCTACCATCATCGCCACTTTAGTTCTGGTTTTTTCAACACATCTCATCTTTGCTTTCCCTTGTGTCACTGTTCTGTTATGTCACCATCTTGCTGCTTGGCTCACAGGGCCTGATGGAGCACCCATGCACAGGACCTGGGGGCTCACCTGCTCATGGGGTCTGGCAGCACATCTGCTTGCAGAGCCTGGTGGTACACCTGTGCATGAGGCCTGGGGAACTCATCTGCTCACAGGGCCTGGCAGCACACCCATGCATGGGACCTGGGGGCTCAACCACTTGCTGTGCCTGGTGGCACACCCATGCACAGGGCCTGACAGCACACCCACACATAGGGCCTGGGTGCTCACCCACTTGCAGGGCCTGATGGTGCACCCACGCAACTTCTATATTTTTCTTTTTTTTTCTTTTCACTAGGAGGTCCCAGAGATTGAACCCAGGTCCCACCATATGGGAGACAAATGCCCAATCCTTTGAGCCACATCCGTCCCCCTGCTAAATCTCTTGAGGTTGACCAAAGCTACCTAGAGTTACAGTCATTTCCCATACAAGATGGTCATATAATAAATCAGGCTTAGCTTATCACCAGCTTTATAAAAACCAGACCTAAGTAGAAAAACTAGGCCTGGGGACACATGCATGATTTCTAATATAGTGAATGTTTAGCCTACCCTGATTATCACAAAATCAGGACTGCGAGAATCATTGCATGTGATACTATTTTATAGCTTGCCAGAGGTGGAAGTCAGCACTCTCAATTGAGTCTTTCTCAGTCTTTGCTGACATGGGTGTGTGTGGAGAGAGTAGGCAGAAGTTGAGGGGTTTTTGGTGGGAATTGACTAGAGGAGAGGGATTCTTCCATTTAGGTTTGTCTGGTTATCTTTCTATGCGGCCGCTTTCCTGGTTTTTGGCTAGAGAAAGAGAAGGATTTTTGGAGGTTATTTTTGGTCTCTCAGGCTATCATATTGAACTCCAATGATAGATTATAAAATGAATAAAGAAAATCCAGGGAACTCAATACCATTCCATTACTTGGATTTTAAGAACTCTAAATCATCTGCCTTCTTTTCTCCACATTTCAATGATTTTTTTCCCATGGTTTCTATATATAAAACCTACCATTTCAGTTGTACTTAGTGGGAAAAATAGGGAAAATGTAACCACTCTATTTTCATGGAGTGGAATTTTAAATGGATGATTTAGCCCACACACATTTAATATAGTCAATGATAAATTGGAATTTATTTCTTATGCTGTATTTTCTACTTGACCATTTTTAATTTTTTTCCCTTTTAAACTTTCTCAAATACATTAAAACAAATCAAATATTTTTAATTCATTTTGTGTATTATTTAATTAAATATTTTATATTGACAGTTGTAGATATTCAAGGAATAAAAATAGTTATTCTTATATTATTAATATTAGTTTATTAATTTTCACTTCAATATCTTAGAAACTTAGCCCTACTTTAACTCCCTTTATCCCATATCTAATTTTTGCATCACTATAACCATGATTTGAATTCTTTATGTTTTTTTTCCAGTATACTGCTGGAAGTAAAATACCTGAAATGGGTTACTTTTACAATAGGAATTTATTAAGTTATGAGCTCACAGTTGTGTGCCTGAGAAAAATGTCCAAATCAAGGCATCATACTGTGATGCTTTCTCCCCAAAGACCAGCTTCCAGTGATCCTGGACTGCTCTGTCATATGGCAAGACACATGGTGGCATCTGCTAGTCTTTTAGTTCTTTCATGGATTTTTCTGATTTCAGCTTCTGACTTCCATGGTTTTCTCTCTGATTCACTGGCTTTTTCTCTGCTTCAGTCACTTTCTCTCCATCTCTCTCTCCATTTTCTTCCCATCTATAAGTGACCCTAGTAGAAGGATTAAGACCTACCCTAGGCTACACCTTAACAGAAGTAACCTAATCAAAAGGTCACACTCACATTAGGTTCACACCCAGAGGAATGGGCCAACTTTATGAATTCCTTTTTCTGGGACATATACAGTCTCAAACTACTACACAAAATGTTTTTAAATTTCAAAAATTTTTGCACTTTTGTTTATTATACTCTATTTCAGTCATTATCCATTTATATATCAAACAAACCTACTTTGATTAATTATTGTTGACATTGCAATTGATTTCCATTCCTTTCTCTATGACTACATCTCTTTAGGGAATAAGTTTATTTCTGCTTGAAGAATTTTTTTAGAATTTGTCACAGGTGGAAAAATGTCTACATTCTCAAACCAGAATCTATGATTGCGTTTTCTTTCAAGGTAAAGGGAATTTAAACTTGCAGATGTAATTAATGTTGGTAATAATGTGACTTTAAAATAGAGGGATTATCCTGGATTATGTGGGTGATCTGAATGTAATCATTGGGTTCTTAATATTTGAGAAAGGAGGCAGAAAATTGCCTGTCAAGGTGAAATAATATTCAAAAGACTTACTGACACATGGCTGGCTTTGAAAATGGAAGCTCACTTTGAAGATAGATGCCAGGTTTGAAGGTGAAACTATAAATACAAACATGAAGCAAATAATGCAAGCATTGTCTAATTTGAAAAAGGGACAGAGTCTCCCCAAGAGCTTCCAGAAAGAAATGTTTCAGTGTTGACACCTTCATTTTAGCTGAGGGAGACCTACATCATACATCTGACCTGCAGAACTGTAAAAAAAATTAATTTGTCTTGTTTTAATCTATATTCTACTGTAAGGATATACCTCAATATGGTTATTCCTTCACCTAATGATGCATGTTTGGGTTGCTAAAAGGTTTAGACAATTATAAATAAAGCCTCTATGAACTTTCAGGTG
Source organism: Cabassous unicinctus (assembly GCA_029593785.1). Taxonomy (NCBI): domain Eukaryota; kingdom Metazoa; phylum Chordata; class Mammalia; order Cingulata; family Chlamyphoridae; genus Cabassous; species Cabassous unicinctus. Next base: position 10,500 of record JAQZBX010076974.1, on the reverse strand, counting down.
CAAGTCATCATGAGGACATATGCATTTAATTTCTGTTGGATAAAGCTTAATAATGGTAGAGCAGAGTTTTATGGTAAATGAATGTTTGATTTAATAAACCAATGAGGTGTTTTTAAAGTATTTTATCATTTCCAGTTCTGACCAAAAGTTAATGATAATTAATTGTTATGGACTGTCTTTATTTAAAACATTCTAATAATTGTGTAGTGGTATTGTAATATGGTTTTAACAGCAAGTTATCTAAAAATTATTCTTGTTGTATTCTATTGTCATCTATACATCTTCTATAGTGAAATTTCTGTTCAAATCTTTTGCCCAGTTTTTAATTGGGTACATATTTTCTTATTATTTGGTTTGGAGAAATATTTGAATTCCACCTAAAAGTCTTTTATCACATATATACTCTGCAAATATTTTCTCCTAGTCAGTGACTTTATTTTTGTTCTCTTAACTGTGTCTTCTTTAGACCAGATTTTTAAAATCTTTTTAAAGTCAAATTTATCAAATTTTTAAGTTGTACTTTTCATGTAATATATCAGAAATAGTTACTGTACCCAAGATTGAAAAATATTTTAACAAAAGGGCCAGATAGTAAGTCTCTGTTGTAAATATTTAATTCTCCTTTTGTAGACCACACACACACACACAAATAGGCAATATGTAGTTGTGCTCCAATATAACTTTAGTACATACAATAGGCTATAAACTAGGTATGGCTCATGAGCTCCAATTTGCTAAACTCTGGAATAAAACAAGTTCACTTTTCCCTATGTTAATTTTTAGAAGTTTTAAATTTTGGTTTTAAATTCAAGTCTAAAATTCATTTTGGAAAATTTTATATGGTGTGATGGATGAAGCAAATATTAGCAAACTGAATTCAGTGGTATATTAAAATGATTATACACCATTATCATTTGAGATTTACTCCAGGAATCCATGGGGGATTCAAAATATGAGAATCCATCAAGATAAAACAGCACATTCTTAAAATGAAAGGGAAACCATGGTCATCTCAATCAATACAGAGGAAGCATTTTGCAAAATTTACCACCTCATTGATGATGAAAATACTCAACAAACTATGAACAGATGGAAACTTCCTTAACCTGATAAAGGTCATTTATGAAATAAGCACAGCTTGCCCTTATATTTATTTATGAAATATATGAAGCTTATCACCTATGATTAGGAGCAAGACAAGGAGGTCTGCTATCAACACTTGTATTAAATGTGGCACTAGACAATTTACCAAGGCCATTAGGCAATAAAAGACATCAAAAATGACTGGGAAGAGGTAAAACTATCACTATCCACAAATGACATGATTAAAAATACCATGAAAAATAAACCAAATTGTATTCAACATTTTCTATAAGCATTGGATTTATGGTTGATTTTACTTTTCATCTTCATATTGCTGTACATATCTGTATTTTTCACCACTTCTAGGAAAATAATTCTTTTTTCTTTGCTACATTTAGAAAACTAACTCATGTATTATATATGAACACTAATATATAAAATATATGCACAAACTGATATAAAAAAATAGAATGTGCTTACTGTGTATATTCTAGATGGGCAGATTATGTATGAATATGTTGCACTATTTTCTTCACTTTGCCAATTTTTGCAATTGGAAAGAATATTAGCACATACTTATTATGAGAAGGGAAATGTGCAGGCAAAGAGGCATAATGAAAATGAAAAAGTTAATGTTTTAAAAAAGTAGTCTAGTATATAGGGCCTATGTTTCTATTTCTGTGCTCATTTTGAATGTGCTTTTGCATTACGCTCTGTCTCAAATCTATTTTTCTCATCAATACAAGCTATATATCATCATCTGCTTAACTTTTGAACTTGTGCAGCTCAACCTGCATTTAATAATTGAAAATTATTTCTAAATTACCATGTTCCATACAAATGAAAAATAATATAAACCATTTTAATGGTTACTAATACTTTAATATACATATATTTAGCAGATAATTAAAATGTAAGTAAGGTTTTTTTTCAGAATATTGTGGGAAAGGGATGGAGTAGAGTGCTCCAGGCATCAGTGCCTCCACCAGAGTAACTATTAAACAGGCAGGAAATGCGTGAAAAATTCCTTTGAAACTCCATTTTCTAAGAGAACACTGTGTAGCATCCAGGCAAGGTGAGAGAAAGAGCTGGTAAGCTGCAGTATATACCACGGTATAACACTTTCTGTGCAGTGGCTGTGGTCACCCTCTCCCCTAATATGTGACATGCAGCAATGAAGTAATCAACTCCAGCTCCTGGTGTAGCTTTCTCGTGCTAAAGTGGGATAAGCAGACCTAGTTCTTCAAGAATTGTGGATGTACATTCAGATCTCTTATCACTTCTTTAAATTAGCTATTTCCAATCACTGGAGGAATGCCTCTGAAACCAGTCAGCTTCCCAACTTACCCCAGGAAAAGCAGCAGATGAACATGAAGAGTGTACACTTCTCCAGTTCTACAGAATACAGAAAAATGGCTGCATTTATTGAAAAAGAGATGAAACAAGAAAATACAGCTTCAGAGAGCCATGCCAGAAGATTGTGAAACCCTTCTTGGCCTCTAACTTATCTCTTCTGCAGGACAATTTGGAGCCAAATGATGCTCTCTTTTGGAATCACTGGTCTTGTTCTGGCTGGGAAAGACTGACTTGGGTTCCGTTTCTAAAGGAATGACACAAAAATGTTGGAGCTGAAGTCTACAATATTTGAACTGAAAAATTCCCAGGAGAAATTCAATAGCAGATTGGAGCTGACAAAAGAAATAGTGAATTTAAAGACAACACTGAGGAACAAAAAAATAAAAGAAATAGATAAAAAATCTAAAGTAGCCTAAAAGACCTGTGAGCCATCATCAAGCATGGAGTCCTAGAGACAGCAGAAAGTGTGAAAGGGGCAGAAGGAATATTCAAAGAAATGACAGTAAACCTCCCAAACTTGGTAAAAGATGTGACTATGCACATCCAAGAAGCCCATCAAACACTAAAGATAAAAATGAAGAGACATATGCTGTTCAGACTGTCAAATGCAAAGAACAAGAAGTGATTACTGGAAGCTGCAAGAGTAATATGCTAAGTACAAGAGAGTCCAAAGTAGAGTAAGATCCAAGTTCTCATCAGAAACCATGGAAGCAAGGAGGCAGGACATTGCAGCTTCAAAGTGTTGATAGAAAACAATTTAGAGTGCTGAGAGAAAACAATTGTCACCCAAAAATTTTATATCTGGCAAAACTTTTCTTTATAAAAATTAGGGAAAGATTAAAACATTACCAGAAAAACAAAGGCTGAGGGAGATCATTAACAGTAGACATAGGCTACAAGCTATACAAAAGAGAGTTCTTCAAACTGAAAGGAAAGGATACTAGACAGTCAATCAAAGTTACATAAATAAGTAAAGGTCTATGGTAAATATTTGGGTAATTATAAATACATTTAGTATTTTATATATTTTTGGGCCATGTAACTCCACTTCTTACTTCTTTTAAAATATGACACATATTTGGTTTTGGACATAAAAGGTATAAATATATAATTTGTAACAAGTATAAAATAAAGTGGAGAGACAGTGGTGTCTAAGAATAATGTATGTATATACTGCTGAAGTTAAGTAGGTATTAAATAAAAAAGACTTTTAAATATATTTGGTTGTTATATTTTAATTTGATAGCAAACCCAAAGAAAATGTATGAAAAATATATCCATAAAGAAATGAGAAATGACTCAATATGATACAATACAAAAAGTCAAATAAATATGAAATGAAATATTAATGGAAAATTTGAAGTTCAAAAGTTATGACTTATGAAGTCTAAATTACAAAATGGAAGAAGAAATGCTTACCTTATCAGTAGTTACTTTGAATGTAAATATATGAATTAAACCTTCCACTCAAAAGACTGAGATTGGCAGAATAGATAAAAAAGCAAAAACCAACTATATGTTGCTTATGATTATCGTCTTAAATTCAAAGACATAAGATGTTGAAAGTGAAAGGAAAGATAAAAATATTTACAGTGCAAATAGTAATCAAATGAGAACTGGGGACAGCCATATTAATAACAGGTAAAATTATATTAAATTTTAAAAACTGTTCATTATATACTGTTAAAGCGATCATTTAAACAAGAAGACATAATTACAAATATTTTTGCATCTAATAGAGTCTCAAAATATATGAAGAAAATATGGACAGATTCATTGGAGAAATAGATGGAGACATAAATATATCATTTTCAATAATGGATAGAACACCTATAAGGAAAAATAATAAGAAAATAGAATACTTGAGTAATACTCTAAACCAGCTAGATGTGTAGAACATTTCATCACAACAGAAGACAAATCCTTCTCCACTGATCATGGGTAATTTTCCAGGATAGAGCATATGTTACATCACAAAACAAGTCCCCACAAAATAAAAAAAATCATAAAATCATGCAATGTATCTTCCTTGACCACAATTGAATAAAGCTACAAATCAATAATGGAGAGAAATAAGTGGAAATTAAGTAAAAGTACTATAAAATAACCAGTGGATCAAAGAAGAAATCACAAGAGAAATTAGGAAATATCTTTAGGTGAATGAAAATGTAAACACAACATGCTTTGCAACAATGACAGTGCTATAAGAGAAATGTATAATTCTAAATGCTTGTATTAAAAAAGAAACATCTCAATTCAGACACCTAAGCTCAAAACTGAAGGATCAAGAAAATAAATGGCAAAAGAAATATAAAGCAAGCAGAAGGAAGAAAATAACAAAGCTTAGAGCAGAGATAAATGACATAGAATAGAAAAACAGAAAAAATCAACATAGCAAACAGTTGGTTCTTTGAAAAGATTAAATAATATTGACAAACTTTAGCTGACTGACAAAGAAAAAAAATAAAGCACAAATAACTACATCAGAACAAAAAAGGAGGAAGTCACCATCATTCTCACAGAAATATAAAGGACTAATAGAGGATATTAGGAAAAAATGTATGCCAACAGATTTGATACCCTACATAAAATGGAAAATTCCTAGAAACACAAAAATTACTTTCACCTGTATCAAGAATTAGATCTCTGTAAAACAATAAATAGTGAAGAGATGGAATCAGGAATCAAAATCTCCCAACAACAGCAAAAAATCCAGACCACAAATCATCACAGGAGAATTTTATCAACCAACCCATGAAGAATGAAAACCAATCCTTATCAAACTCTTCCAATAAATTTGAAGAGGCATGAACTCTACCTAACTTATTCTTTGAGGCCAACATTACACTCATATCAAAGTCAGATATCCATACTACAAGAAAATATTTAGAGCAATAACTTTATGAACATAGTGGCAATAATCCTCAACAAAATAATAGGAAACTATATCCAACAGCATATAAAGTGAATCATTCACCAAAATCAAGTAGGTCTTGCAAATGACAAGATGCTACAGAGATGAAATTCAGAAAAAACCACATAAAAGTTCTTAGAGCTAATACATGAATTCAGGAAATTGGTGAGGTAGACGAGCATAACCCCAAAATTAGTAATGTTTCTATACACTAGTAATGATCAATCCAAGGAGGAAAGCAAGAAAAAATTCCATTTACAAAGAAAGAATTATCTAGAAATAAATCTAACCAAAGCTTTAAAGGACTTATACACAGTAAACAACAAAATATTGCTAAAATAAATAAAAAAATCTAAATAAATGCAAGTACATTCTGTATTCATGGATTGGAAGTCTAAATATTGTTGAGATGTTATTTCTATGAAAAGTGATTTACAGTCACCGTAATCCCAATCAATATTGCAACATCTTGGGGGAAGTCTCTAGACGGTTGTAGAGTAAGGAGTTCCAAGCATCAGCACTATCTAAAGTACCTATTTGGGCTTCCAGGAGCCCAGAAGAGCATCCTGCAACATCCTTGAAAGAAGGGAAGGAGGAAACTGCCCATCTGTGAGAAGATTCATGAGTAGAGCCCTCCATGCAGCAGAAGCCAGTGCCCATACTCCACTGGCAGCACAAGCTACCATGGGCAATATTCTGTGGCTGGAGGTGGAAGCTCTATTTCCCAGAAATGGAGAAGGAAGAGACAGTTGGGCACCAACTTCAACTACTGATTAGTAAATGCAGCTGACTAAAGTAAAATGCTAAGAACAGCCAAAGTTTGAACCTGTCCAAGTCAGAAAGAGGATGGTAGCAGCCATTTTAACTGCACCCCAGCATGAGAGGAAGCAGGGCTGGTTGAAAATTACAGTGCTGGTGGGGACTGACTTCTTTGCACACAGATCAGATTACAGCTCTAACTTAAGCCCCAATCCCACCTCCCACAGGGAAGAGTATGGAGGGACCTGCCTAGGATTTCCAGGAAACTGCAGGTCACACTATGGAGGCCAGAGCTTTTCCTATTCTGTCAGCACAAGTCACCTCAGGAGCTATTCTGTGGCTGGGGTTGGAAGCTCCATTTCCCAAAAATCAGGGAGGAAAAGATGGTTAAGCATCAACTTCAGCTACTGATTAATAAACTCAGTTGACTAAAGTATAATCCTAAGAACAGCTAAAGGTTGAACATGTCCAGGTCAGAGAAAGGCTGGTAGCCACCATTTTAACTCTGCCCCAAGCATGTGGGGAAGCAGGTCTGACTGAAAATCCCAGTGAAGGTAGGGACCAGCTTCTTTCCAACAAGATCAGATTGCAGCCCTAGCCTAGTTTCCAGCCCCACCTCTGGCAAGGAGGAAGCTGGGGGCCTACACCAGACTATCCATAACTTTAGGTGCTTTTGGCTGGCACAGGCTGAATAGTCAGACACCTGGAGTTCTAATCCCACACCCCAATAGGATAGGATAGGATAGGATAGGAGCTGAGTTTCCTCAGCCTCTCCTGGCAACTGCAGGCACTTTTGGCCCACACAAACTGGTTTGTTTAGCAGCTTTGATTTCATTTCCACCTTTGCCCACCATAGGATAGGAAAGGGCTGGTGTTTCCTCAGCCTCTCAGGACAACTGCAGTTGCTTTTGGCCTACACAATCTTGACTGCTGTGTACCTGTGGCTCCAAACCCACCCCTGATAGGATAAGAGAGGGACTGTGGTTCCCCAGCCTCTCTGAGTAACTGCAGGTGCTTTTGGCCTACACAGACTGAATATTTGGACAATTGTAGTTTCATCCCCACCCTCAACTAGGATAAGAGGGGATCTGTGATTTCTCAGCCTTTCTAAGCAATGGAAGGCACTTTTGGCTTGTGTGGTCTGAACTGTTGGGTACATGTGGACCCACTCCCACCCCTCAATAGGAAAGGAGGGGACAGGTGTTTCCACAGCCTTTCTGGGCAATGGCAGGCACTTTTGGCCTGCATGGACTGAACTGTTGGGTGCCTGTGGATCCACATCCACCCCCAAAGATAGGAAAGTGTTGGTATATCCTGAGACTCTCTGGGCAATGTCAGGCACTTTGGGCCTGCACAGACTGGACTGTTGGATGCTTGTGGATACACCCACCTCAATGGTACAGGAGGTGCTGATATTTCCTCAGCCTCTCTAGGCCACAGCATGTACTTTAGGCCTACAAGGACTGAACTGTTGGGTCCCTGTGAATCCACCCCCACTCTCCAATAGGATAGGAGGGGACTTGTGTTTCTTCACCATTTCCAGGCAATGGCAGGCACATTTGGTCTAAATGGATTGATCAGTTGGGTGTCAGTGGCTCTATTCCCAACCTCAAAGGTCAGAAAGGAGAGTACTCCCTCAGCCTCTCGGGCAACTGCAGGTGAATTTGTCCCACATGGATTAGAGGTTTGGGCACTCCAGATGATCCATCCACACCCCTGGCAGGGACAGGGTTGGGTGTTACATCAGTTTATGTGGCAACTGTGGTCTTTTTGGACCCACATGGCATAGACTGCTGGGAACACCTGCAACTCCATCTATGCCCTAGACAGAAGAGGAAGGGTTATGAAGCTTTATCAGTCTCTCCAAGCAACTACGGATAGTCTTGGCCTGCACAACTTGGATTATTAAACATGGCTGTAGCCCTAACCCTGCCTCTGTGAGAGAAGAAAGTTGGGAGAAGCTTCTTCAGTTCCTAAAGAAACTCAGGCAGCTTTAGCCTCCACAGCTTATAGCACCAACTACATTCTAAGATCCTACTGCACACCCAGCAAGGGAGAAAAAGTAAGAAAGCACTAAACTAAAAAGAGAAACTGCACATTGAATAAATACATCTAATAAGCCAAATGCCAAGACATCAACAAAAAATTACAATCCATACCAAGAAAAAGGAAGATATGGCCCAGAAAAAGGAACAATCCTCCAGATGGCATAAAGGAGGTGATACAACTAATCATATATGTTCAAACAAATCTCCTTAATAAATTCAATGAGATGGCTAAAGAGATTAAGGATATTAAGAAGACATAGATGAATACAAAGAAGAATTTGAAAACATACATAGAGAAATAACAGATCTTATGGGACTGAAAGGAACAATAAATGAAATTAAAAATACACTAGAAGCATGTAAAGCACTTGTAATCAGAAAAAAAATGTCTAGCTAAAAGATATAGAAAAGCCCTAAATAATTGGAAGAACATTCAATGCTCATGGATTGGAAGACTAAACATCATTAAGATGTCAAATAAAGCCAAATTGATATACAGATTCAAGGCAATCCCCAATAAAAATTCCACCAGCATTTTTAAACAAATGGAAAACACAATAGTAACATTTATTTGGAAGGGTAAGGGGCCCCAAATAGCCAGAAACATATTAAAAAGGAAAATTAAATTTGGAGGATTCTCACTTCTGGACTTTAAATCATATTACCTAGCTACAGTGGTAAAACAGCATGGTACTGGCATAAGGATAAATACATAGACCAATGGAATCAAATTGATGTTCAGAAATAGACCCTCACACCTGTGGTCAAGTGATTTTTGTCTAGCCTATCAAACCCACCCACCTGTGGCACAACTGTCTATTCAACTAATGGTGCTGGGAGAACTGGATGTCCATATCCAAAAGAAAGAAAGAAGACCCCTATCTCACACCTTATATAAAAAGTAACTCAAAATGGATCAAAGACCAAAATATAAAAGCAAGAACCATAAAAGTCCTAGAAAATATATGGGAAAACATCTTCAGGACCTGGTGGTAGGTGGTTCATTCATAAACTTCATAATAAAATCATGAGCAATGAAAGAAAAGTTGGATAAATGGGACCTCTTCAAACTTAAACACTTATGTGATTCAAAGGACTTTGTCAAGAAGGTGAAATGGCAGCCCACTCAATGGGAGAATATATTTGTAAACTACATAACCAATAAGGGTTTTATTTTCATTCTATATAAAGTAATTTATACCATTCAGTAATAAAAGAGCAATTCAATTAAAAATGCATGAAAGATCTAAACAGACAATTCTCTAATGAGGAAATACAAATGGCCAAAAAGTACATGAAAAAATATCCATATCACTAGCTTTAGAGAAATGCAAATCAAAATGACAATGAGATATCATCTCACACTCCATAGAATGGCTATTATTAAAAAAGAAAAAATGAATCAATAAGTGCTGGAGCAGATGTGGAGAAATATGAACCCTCTTTCACAGTTCATGGGATTGTAAAATGGTGCCGCCTTTGAGGAAGATAATTTGGCCATTCCTCAGGAAGCTAAATAGAAATGCCTTATCATCCAGCAATTCTTCTAATAGGAATATATCCAGAAGAACTGAAAGCTGTGACACAGATATCTGCATACTGATGTTCAGAGTGGCACTATTCACAATTGCCAAAATATGGAAACAACCAAGTGTCCATCAAACAATGAATGGATAAACAAAATGTGCAGCATTTGTATATGATGGAATACTATACTGTTGTAAGAAGAAATGAAATTGGGACATATGATAACATGGATGATTCTTGAAGACATTTTGCTAAGTGAAATAAGCCAGACAAAAAAGGATAAATATTCCATTGTCACATTAATATGAACTAAATATGAAGAATAAATGCATGCAGTTAAAACCTAGAGAATATGTTATTAGGAGATAAGAGGAGGGCTGATAAGGACTACTGATGCTTAATGTAAGTAGAAGTTTTAATTAATTTTACTATAAAAGTGCAGAAATGGATAGAGTTGATATTACAGATTATAGTGAGTAGCAGCTGTTTTATAAATGGGTTGTTGCTGAAAATGGTAGTCTAGGGATATAAATGTCAATTGAAAGAAAGCTAGAGAATGATCTAGTGACCGAATAACACAACAAACCCAGAGGTGGATAAGAATTGTGGTTGATGGTACAGATGCAATAGTGTCCTGTGATCTAAAACAGATATATGTGTCTCTTGCAGGATGATGGGAATGTGGAGAACCATAGGAAAAACACAATTGGTGTGACCTATGGACTGTGGTTCAAAGCAATATTGTAATATTCTTGCATCAATGCCAAAGATACACTGTATTGACAATGAAGTGATATGGAAAAAGTTTGCCAA